>JAOWAP010005607.1:0-12721 GCA_028565235.1 Hypoxylon lenormandii
GATCTAACGGCGCCTAAGCTTTAATTTTTAACTTAATTAGTTGTTATCTTTTTTTTCTTTAATACATAGGCTAAAAGGTAATTATAACTTTACTTTCCTATTTGGGTAACAAGCTCCTTATAAAAAAAAACATGACATAATAACCCTTGTAAACTCAGGCAATTTCGCGGAGGGAGATAAGATTTATTAGCTCGATTATTGCTACTTCCCCGTCGTCTTGCAACCGCTGACTCCTAGAAGATTCATGCTAATAACTGATAGGAGAAGCTTGCATTGGTTTTATCTCAGCGAACTCAGACCTATTCAAAAAAACTAGCCGGGCTTCGCCCGGTCGTTTTATTTGCTATATTTCTCTGCCAGTTGTTCCGATGCTTTCCTTCCCAATCCCTCCAGAGACCCCATCGCTATCATCTCTAATGCGTTAATATTCACGTTGAACATTAATCTCCACCACGCACGCATCTCTACAGCGATCATTGAGTCTAATCCCAGTTCGATAAGACTTAATGTAATGTCGAGTGCTTGTTCCGGCTTTAGCAAAATGGTAAATAACTTTTTACCAATTTCGCGGGCCAGCAAGGCCGGTGTCTCTGGTGCTCTGAGAATCGCGGGGTCAGCCCTGGCATCGGCTAGAAATTTATATAGAATGCTTTCTTTAGCACCAGCTGTGTCGTCAATTCCAACAGGGTACCTATCATTATGGTATATGGCCATGCGAATGTCCCGACGTAAGCGCGCGCTACTCCCAAGTTTGCCAAGCGCGGTAGTGGGCGATACGCCAAGCAGCATGTTGCCCGCGCTGTCGGGACCGCTTGTCGCCTTTGAGGGGAGACGTAGGGCCACATCAAGCACTTGCAAGAGCTCCTCTTCTTTCACTGTATGCCAACCAGTACCCTGCATCTTCCTCAGGAGATTCTCGTTGCCGAGCAAATACCCGACTCCCTCCATCGCCCCGATGTCAATAACCGAGCAGCGCAAGCCCATGCTGATGCGATACGGCACAAATGCGTCTAGGTAAGTGCTTGCGGCGGCGTAGTTCGCCTGCCCGGGTTGCCCGATGATCCCCGACAAGGAGCTAAACAACACGAAGAAGTCGAGTTCTATTCCCCGTGCGTAGGTGGCCTCGTGGAGGTTCCAAGTGCCTTTTATCTTAGGGTCTATTGTACTTGTCCATTCTTCGATAGTCATTTCCATGAAATTCTGGTCGCAGAGTACCATGCTCATTTGGATAAGCCCCTTCAATGGCCGCGGGTTTCCCTCAACAGCACGCTCCACATCGGCCATCTCTGTTACGCTTCCAGAGACTAGTCGGACGCTGCAGCCCATGCTCTCAAGCATGCGGACAAAATCCTCGTGGCGATTGTCGGCGCTCCGTGAAAAGAAGGTTAGGTGTTTTGCACCATGTTGGACCATCCAAATCGCCACTGAATGTCCTAGTCCGCCAAGTCCGCCAACTAAGATGTACGAGGCAGAGGGGTCAAGCATAGTCGAACCCTTATATACCTTTTGTCCCTCGCCAAACTCATACCCCTCTATCTCATCTCGGAGTGTGACGACCAGCTTCCCGATATGGTTGCCTTGCTGGAACCTGCGTAGCATATCATGGATTGTTGATACGCTCGAAACCCCGGCTAGACGGATTGGGTGAATCAACCCCTGGCTATAGTACTTCATCGTCTCTTGTAACATTCTAGATGTTGTCAAGAAGCATGTAGTGTTAGTTACGCTCTTTGGCATGAGTTTTGGAGCTTGGGCAAAAATAGAAATTCACCTACGTGCTGACCATATGAGGCCTCTCCTCACACATTTGAACGGCTTCCATAGAGCAGTAGCTGCGACACCCCAAGAACTTCTCCATGTCCAACTTACCGGCATCCACCAAGTCTCTGATACCAATCTCCACCATCGTTCCCCATTTGGCGACACACCGCCATGTTGCATGTAGAAGCTCACCAGAGAGGGAGTTGAGGGCCACGTCAACACCTTTACCACCTGTTTGGCGCATGACATCGTCAAAGAAGGAAGTATTCCGTGAACTAAAGATATGATCTCTGGGGATCTGATACTCGTTCATTAAATATGAAATCTTCTCCTCGTTGCTAACAGTAGCATAGATCTCTGCGCCCTGTATGCGTGCCACTTGGATCGCAGCGAGACCGACGCCACCACAAGCGCTGTGAATGAGTACGGACTAGACTCTGCCGTTAACGAACCCACGGTCCCAAATCATCATTTCCGGATTCAAGTGTAATCTTACCTGGCCTTTACTTAAGCGACCCATGTTAATCAGAGAATGGATCGCAGTCCCGAAGACAAGAGGCATGGATGCTGCGTCGGTGAAACTCATCTTATCCGGTATTTTCTCACACAACGCTTCCGAGATAGTCACCGTCGTAGAGCAAATCCCAATACCAATAACTATAATGCGGTCGCCGATGCGTAATTTTTGAACGTTCGGTCCGACTCGCCTAACAACACCCGCTCCTTCGTAGCCAAAGCTGGGTTTGCGACTTCGAAGATGGATAAGCCCGGTGGCTACAAGGAAATCCTAGGTAGTTTTTAGTCAGTTCGTGAACCAACATAAAGCAAAGCCACATCACATTACTTACTCTAAAGTTCAATCCTACGGAATGTACCTCGACTTCGACCTCGTCACCAATCGGGCTCACCGCTGGCTCTACTACCCATCGTAAAGTATCTAACTGTCCTTCCTGGCCAATGCCTAGAACTGCCTTATCGAAAGACGCCAGATGAAGGTCTTTATCATCAAGTGAGAAAGGCAGAATTCGGCTAACGCAAGTCGAGTTATCGCTGATGCTGTATTCAAAATCTGAGCCGAAAGCAGCGCCGGTCTCCCGCTGGTGAAACTTGCGGAAGACTTTGGCTACTGCTGTGGCAGCCACCAATGTATCTATGTTGTCGACTTGACACGTTGCGAAGTCGATCCCCATCTCTGATCGGATAGTTCGTGCGAGACCAATGGCCATAGCGTACCTGGCATCTTTACAACGCGTTTGCGACGGTTTCGTGACCCAGAATAAGCCACACTCTGAAGAGGAAAGATTGCCAAGTACTGTCTTGAAAGACTCCAGCGAGGTCGAATCGATACCTGCAAAGAAGGGGCTATCCATATCAAGGAGCGAGATTACGTCTTGTCCTGCTGGCAAGTCCTCGCCCAGAATGCGGTGGGAAAGATGGAATCCTGACGTCTCTAGCACTTTTATAATTGAAGCCTGGTCATTGACGTTTGATCCGTGTAAAACCGTGACCAGTGGGGAAGTCGATCCCGAATTCCCTACCTTCGCCACCGCAATGGAGCTCAAATGAAAATGTTCCTGTGAGTCGAGCACGACCTCCTCCAGCTCAGTGAATCCAGCGTCGATAAACTGCCCCTCGCAGCTATATCTACTGGTATCCGAAGGCTTATGATTGCTCTGTTCTACACCGCACCGCCACGATGGGAATAGCCCCAGGACGTAGTTTAGCCACGGCGACTCAGTTCGAGGCTGTTGTAGAAGTAGGCGACCACCGGGGCTCAATAGCTTCCTGGCATTTTTCAAGCTCACAGGGACATCATGTGTTGCACGGACTATGCCCATAGCAATAATGAGGTCAAACTGGCGGTCTTTGAAGCCTTGATCCGATGGGTCTTTACTAATATCTAAAGTAGCAAACTCCAGATTCGGGACACCCTGAAGGTGCTCTTGTGCTGCGGCGATGAGACCGGACGAGGCGTCGCTACAGACATACTGTGAGTAAAGGACCTGGCCATCTTTGCTCACCAAGTGTTTCAAAATGCCATCTGTCGCGTGTCCGACGGATGCGCCTAGTTCGAGGATTCGGAGATTGGGGGTGTTATGTCCTAGGCACCGAAAAAACCTAGATGTATCGAAATTGATAAGAAACTTGTCAAGTTTGCTGATGGTGTCTTGAGTGTCGAGTGTCTCCCATACTCCTTTTTCGCCTGAAATGATAGATTGTATATGGCTGCTAGTTTTGATGATCGAATCTGCGGCGGCGGCGGCAGGGCTCTTAGCAAGTGAAGCAAAAAGTGAATCCATGCGCCTCTTCAAATCAGCTGTATCCATATTTTGAAGCTCCGGGAAGCTCTGCTGGTCAAGCCAGTTCCTATAGTTCTGTAGGTGCGGCTTTGTAACCGCCGTTCTGGTCTTGGAAAGTGAGCGTTGGGAAAGGACAATTGCCAACTGCCCTAGTGTTTCCAGCGACGACATATATGCCTTATGGTCTCGGACTGGCCTTATGAGAGTTTTCAGATTCTCGAAGTCCATATGCGGCACCCACTGACATCGCGCAGTTGATGGGAAGTGAGGGTTTCCCCCCTTTATATCATTTTCGGCATCAAGCGGACTTAAGTGCACCCCGAAAGCCCTTAATACTGTTCCTGAGTCTGCAACACAAGATGCTTCGCCTATAATTCCATTCCCCTGAAGTTTTCCATGCCCATAGACTATGGTAACATCAGAAGAGCACAAGTAAATAGCCATGTAGTCCACACGCGAAGGCACAAACTGTCTGTAGTCATGAGTGAAGCCGTGGTGAGCCGCAGCGCTCATTGCTTGGAAGCAGTTATCCACTGTTGTGGGGTGTAGATGATACTCATTTGCGTCTTTATAGCCGTTGTTCTTCACTTTCGCTCTTGCCAAACCTTTGGCACCTCTGGCCAGCGTCGTCATCTCGTCCAGCTTTGCGAAGCTAGGCCCATATTCAAGTCCTCCACGTATCACCCGCCCATACCACTGTCTCATATCGACACGATGTGGCATGAGTGTGTCCTTGGGGATGTTAATGTTCAAAGGCTGTGAGGTGGCGCGGACCTCGCCATAGCAGTGCTTGATCCAATGATGACGGTTATGTGATAATACTGTAAACTCCCACCAGTCGCTATCCAATTTGGTTGTCAAGCGTTGTCGACGCAGGGAGGTTATCAACTCCACTGGTTCTTCTTCGTTCAATACCAGTGCGGTGGTTGCGGTGACACATCTGAACTCGACCCCTTTTCGCACACTGGTGACTTGGCAGATTGCTTCCGCTCCCATAGCAAGATAACAGGCAAAAGGAAAGACCATAGCGTCTTTGATCCTATGATCGCGTATCCATGGTACGTTCTGAATGTGGAAAATGTTTCTGAAAACGGGCTCTATGCTGGAGCTTTCTGGCAACTTGGCGCCCAAAAGGTCGTGATATGGCTGAGCGCAAAACCTCCATTCCTTTGACACTCTTGACTCTTTCCAATAGTGCTCTTGCTGGTTCCAAGGATAACGGGGCAGATCTGGAAGACAGAGGCGATTAGGCATTAGGCTCTTGAAATCGACATTGACATGATACGCCCAAAGCTTCCCAATAGCAGATAGGAAACTTTCCAAACTATTCTGTCGCCGTATAATTGTGGCGATATACGGCGATGTGCTCGATTCATGCGCTAGAGTCTGTTTTAGTATGCCCGATAGTGTTGCATGAGGACCTAATTCAAGAAAGATCGGGTTTTTGAGTGTTATGTCTGAAGAGCCAACAATGCTACAAATAGCCTCATTGAACAGCACAGGGCACTCCAGATTTCTCCGCCAATAGCTGGGGCCAAAAAAGTTGTCTCTAGCTTCGCTCTCTGTAGGCTGGCCTCCTATGACGCTGGAGAAGAATGGAACTGTGGCGCGTTTCCCTTCGACTTTGAATTCCTCCATGATGCGCTCGTATTCGTGACCAATCTCAACCATGTGTGGGGAGTGATATGCTATGTTTACCTTGAGAGTATTGATAATGATACCCGGAAGAGACTTTCTGAGTGAAACCAATACCTCATCCAAGCTAGCAGCATCTCCCGAAAGTGTCACATTCTTGGGTGAGTTGTGGCATGCCACGACCACACCAGGAATCAAATGCTTCGTTACCTCTTCTCGACTGGCGCCCACAGCAGCCATAGCGCCAGGCTTCGAGCGCCTACCAGTGGTCAGTCCACGAAGAAATGCTACTATGATAGCCTCTCTTGCTGTAAGGGCACCGGCTGAATATGCTGCTGCTATCTCCCCACTAGAATGGCCCACCACAGCAGAAGGCTTGATTCCCGCAGATACAAGCGTGTCCACTAGAGCAATCTGGAGGGCCGTGCAAATGGGCTGGGAAAACTCGGCCTCGTTTATACGGCTTCTATAGGAGGGCTTCTCAAGCTCATCTTGAATAGTCCAGTTTGGGGCTACCGAGTGTAAATCTTGAAGGTGGTCGTCTAGAGATATGATAGTACGACGAAAAATAGGGTTGGAACGCAGAAGTTCACGACCCATTTGAGGCCACTGTGCTCCTTGTCCTGTAAATGCCAGGACAACACAGTGGCCTTTCTCGACAGAAATTGGTGAAGACGTCGTGTCTAATTTGTCTCTGGTGCCAACAGCGAACGATCGAACTTTGAAGTGCTCTCTCCTAGTTGCGAGAGTGTACGCGACATCTGCAAGGGCAATAGTAGTGTCTGGGATGGACTCTACAAATGCCGAGTATCTTTTAGCCAGTATCTTCAAAGAATACGAGTTCTTTGCAGAGTAGACCAACAACTGTGGAAGTTCTGGCGTCTCTGGTTTGATTTCAGGGGAGGTAGATATCCCGAAGCTCTTTGCTGAATCGATGATCACATGTGCATTAGATCCACCGATACCAAAAGAATTGATGCTTATCCTCTCGAGACGCCCTTCGGGCCATTTTGTGGGCTCCGTAGGGACGATCAAGCGGGCTTCGGCGAACGGTATCTTTTCGTTGAGCGGAGAACACTTGATATTCGGGGGTATGATCCGGTTATTCAAAGCAAGGACAGCTTTCAACACAGCCGTCAAACCTGAGGCCCCTTCTCCATGCCCCAAATTAGGCTTAATAGACCCAATGTAAATGCCACCTGTCTTGCCAAAGACCCTTGCGACAGCCTCAGTCTCGACGACGTCTCCGATCGGGGTGCCAGTACCATGGCATTCGAAAAAACCAGTCTTTCCAACATCAGTCTCAGAGATTCCTGCGATATTGTACGTGTGTCGAATGAGAGATTCTTGCGCTGTTGGATTGGGATATGAGAATCCCGGCGTCTTTCCGTCACTGTTGGTGGCTGTCCCCACAATGACGGCACGAACAGGACTACCGTCTTGGAGGGCTTGGCATAAAGGTTTGAGATAAACAGCCACTATAGCCTCACCGCGAGCGTACCCGTCAGCCTCGGAAGAAAATGTCTTGCACGAGCCGTCGGGACTAAGAGCCCCGTGCTCGGATACGTCAGTGGTAAGAGACGGCACCATCATGATGCTAGTACCGCCTACGATGGCAGATGTGCAGTCGCCCTTCGCGATCGCGGCACAGGCCTCATTGAGGCCAACAAGACTAGACGAACAAGCCGTACGGATCGTCATACTGTAATGCAATTAGAATTCCACATCCGCATTAAGGGGTCGAATCAACCAATACCTAGGGCCGCTTAAGTCCATCTCGTATGATATCCTATTAGATACTGCGAAGTCATGCGTCGTACTGATAGAATGCATACCATACCGCTGATCATCACGCTGGACATTGTCATACCAGTCATTTCCGAAGGTACCAACATACACGCCAATGTTTGTCCCCTTCCAACCCACCTCGCCAGCATCGTCGAGACACTCACGAGACACCTCAAGAAGAATCCGTTGCTGGGGGTCCAAATTTTCCGCTTCGCCGCGTGTCATGGGAAAGAACGATGTGTCAAGTGCATCTAGCTTGATGCTATCGTCGAGGAAATAGCCATGTTCCGTCACTGATTTTCCAGGCTTTTTAGTACTTGAATGATACGCTGAGATATTGTACCGTGACTTCGGAACACGGACTCGGGCATCTCTTTTAGATACTAAAAACTCCCATAACTGTTCTGGCGAATGAATGCCCCCAGGCAAGCGACATGCCATCCCGCAGATAGCAACGGGGACGGCGTGAGAACTAGCTTTATCGCCTGAGCCAGTTACGGCATTTCCCTTAGTGAAAATAGTGTCAGTGGACGGTTTGTGGCTAAAAGTGGTGCGTTAAAGATGTCCAACATACATTAAAGGAGACTTGTGGAGTAGTCATGGCTTGATAGAAACAGCCGGTGAGAAGTTCTATGCGCAATAGTAACAATTGATAAGTTGAAGTACCTTACATAGGATATCGAGTTGTATTCCTATCAGAGTAAATGCTAAACGGGGGGGGGACATGGTGGGAAATCCTTGGGCGTAGTTTTCTTATAGCCTCTACCTCCTACCTCATGTCGGCTGCCGACTCAGGGGTAATTCGGTGGGTACCTGGGTACATATTTCCAGAAGCCAATTCCTAGTATTTACGAACTAACCTTTTCAAGGCATAATTCCACTCGGTTGGTTGGTGTGTGGTTACACCACCTTTGAGGTGACATCTACCAGGTACGTAGGTACATATCTCGATGCCCGAATCCCGTTAAATACGTGTATCCTTGTACACTTCGCCGCCGGACGATTAAGGCATGAACTTCCTCTTATTTACCTTGATCGTGTTCTCGAATGTCCCTTTGTGAATCAATCGCCACGATGGAGTTACTCCATCTTGTCTTCACATCTCTAAAGTATACTAGTTTTGCTCTAGTAACATCAGTAAGGCTGTATCCCATCATAGACATACCCCTTAGCTGATAGTATCAAGCTGCTTCTTCTAATCGCCTATCGGGTTACTTTACATCCTCTACGGAAGTACCCAGGGCCATTTCTCGCAAGTATATCAGATGCGTATGCCGGCTTTTACGCCGCGTCGATGTCCGGTCATGTACAAACGCGACAGGATCAGCTTAAATATGGTAGGTGGCTTATTAGATGTCAGAGTTATTTGTCGCATTTACTGATCTTCGGCTTGGAGGGAAAATCATGCGATACGGCCCAAACAGACTTATATTCAGCTCGTCGAGAGCATTGAAAGGTACCTGGCAATCCTGTCTCAGATTGTGCGTACCTTTGTCTTTGCTAACGAAAGAAGATATTTATCAAAACGAGAGAATCGCTAAGTCGTACGTGTATCAATACACATCTGTCACGCCAGGTGTATATAGTCTGTTCAACGTCGTCGATAAAGACGCACATCGATTCAAACGAAAACTCATAGGCCAGGCAATTTCAGAGCGATCGATGAAAGCATTTGAGACCACTATGTTGGAGCAGATCGATATATTCCTCCACATCCTGGCGGCATCATCCGGTTCCCCGGTTAACATGACCGAGAAGCTCAAACGCCTCAGTATGGATATTGTAGGCTTACTCGCATTCGGAGTTCCTCTCGAAACACAAACTGACCCAAGGAACCGGTTTCTCATCTCAGCGCACGCGTTCGGAAACTTCCGGAGTAACCTATTCATGCAGTTCCCATTCATAAGGGCAACAAGAATCTACAACCTTCTCGAGCGTCTTGCTACGGCCGATGTACTTCATTACTTTTCTACAATCGAGGGGATCATAGCGTCGCGTGTCGCCGAGGACGTACATGCCAGGCACGATCTTTACTCCATTGTAGCTGACCAGATGAACCCCGACAGCGAGTATCTAAAGGGCAGCGAGATTTGGGCGGAAGCCGTGTTCTTCCTCCCAGCAGGAGCCGATACGACAGCGACGTGCCTTTGCGCGGCATTATTCTACCTAGCTCACAATGCTAGGGTTTACGAAAGACTCGCTAGAGAAATCCGCACGACATTCGGAGCTGGGGAAGACATCCGCGGAGGGCCAACATTAGCTTCTTGCCACTACCTTAGAGCTTGTATCGATGAAACACTCCGACTATCTCCTCCTGGATCAGGTACATTATGGCGGGAGCTCTCCACGGCCGATAAATTGGGAGAACCCCTTATTGTTGATGGACATGTCATACCTCCCGGGGTCCAAGTCGGCGTCAATATGTACGCTCATCATCACAACGAAGAGTATTTTCCAGAGCCTTTCGCATATAAACCCGAACGTTGGCTCGAATTCGATACTCCTGCGGCCCAGAGGAAGCAGATGCTCGATATGTTCGTGCCATTCTCGCTTGGTGTACGTAACTGTCCTGGGAAGGCCATGGCGTATCAAGAGGCGAGTCTTGTCTTGGCTAAGACATTGTGGTATTTTGATTTCAGCTTCGCTGCCGGTGATCTAGGCAAGTTGGGAGCAGGGAATGCTAAATTAGGTACAGGACGCGAAAGGGAGAACGAGTACCAACTCTACGACATCGTCACTGCTACACATGACGGGCCAAACTTGATTTTTGTACCACGCGTAAGGAGTGAAAACGCCAGCGCTGACCTATAGGACCCAAACATGTGAAAAGGTACCCAGTACCCCGCAAAAGATATCTGAGTTTGAATGAAGATTGTTGTACCAATATTTTCCTACGAGACCTGGCCTTCTCAAAAAGGGGTACCTACCTAATCAATACAAGTACCGAATAAGCACCTTAGGTACCTAGGTAGTCAGGTGTCGTAATACAGCTTTCAATTGGCTAAGAGTGCTATGTATGTCTTGCAATTAATGCGCTAGCCTGTGATGCTAGCCGTTGCATCTCTATAGAGTATTGTTGCTCACCGTCAAAACTGTGTTGAGACGTGTTACCACCTTTCCTTGGGGCGTGAAGCTATCAACTCCGATCCACTTCATCTCGGAAGCTTGAGTAAGTCCTATCGGCAGGCTGTGTGGGATGGTTACCTAATCAGCGGGGATATCAGCCGATTCTAAAGTGTAGCAGGAAAAGTTAGATTCTTCCTACTACAACATCAATATACCCTCTGAATCCAACAGCTGCAGCATGCTCATATTACAGCATGGGGGCTGAATCCCACATTATCGCCGAGTTCACCCGACCCCTCTTTTTTTGAAGCCCTTCTAATACGCCGTAGAAGCTGTGTGACCGGAACAGATATCACCGGCCATGTGAACCCAGTCTATTTAGGTACATACCTCCTAAACTACCTCTTATCCTGATATCCTAAGTTGAAAGTTCAACCTCATGAACATGACTGGCGCAGAATCTCTCCAAGGAAAGGTACGTTTATGAATAACATTCACAGCCTTATGAGCCATTTCTAATATAGACAGACCGTTTTTATCGTGGGAGGTTCCAGTGGATTGGGGAAGGAAATGTCTAAGGTCATGGCAGCTCAAGGTCGGAGATCGCAATTCATAATTTCCGTCACTTATTACTAACCCGAGCAGGCGCCCACATTACCATCTTAGCTCGCAAGCAGCAACAACTAGACAATGCTAAAGCGGAAATTATAGCAGCGCGGCGCGGCAGCTTTCAGAGAGTCAATGCCATGGTAGGTGACATGGGAATTGCTGGTAGTGTAGGTAATTTGCATTGCAATCTAATTATCATTCCTTCTAACATAATAGGCCCGTTCTATTATCAGTTCGTTGGACCCAATACCCGACATTCTTTATTGTGTAGCCGGTGGCATCCCAACAGAGGGCGGCTTTCTCATCGACCTCGAACCTGCAGTCATCGAGCGTTGTATGGCCAACAACTACTACTCAAGTTTATATTCGGCCCAGGCCATCCTACAAAGGTGGGTCGAAGACGATCGGAAAGACAGCACACATATTCCGCATGAGCCAAATATCCGAAAAATAGTCTTCATAAACAGCACTGCCACACTGTTTCCACTGCCTGGTAGCATTGCATACACAAGTACGTATTAAAGTTTTATTGATACGAGGCACCCAGCCCCTGAGGTGCATAACATCTGTTAACACCCCAAAAGCTGCTAAGGCGGCGCAGCGTGCTCTGGCGGATACCATGCGACTCGAAGTGATGCGCTACTCATGCTCTAAGTCAACTTATATGGTACAATGTGTCTTTGCACACAATTTTATATCGCCTAGCTTGCTTGAGGAGCTCCAACATAAGCCGGAGTTAACAAAACGCATTGAGGGTACTGATAAAGATATTGCTGGTCTCGAGAAGAGTTTCTTGTATGCGCATGCACTTGCGCCGCAGATTGTTGATGCTGTATCAGGCAATGATTTCGCAGTGGTACAAGAAGGAATAATACCGCAGATACTTTGGGCAAACATGAGCGGATCTTCGCCAAGAAGAGGATGGGGCATCATGGATATGCTACTCGCATTTTTGATGAGTTTCTTGTTTCCGTTCATAAGGCGCAACATCGAGAAAGAGTGTAAGGCGGATACGGATATTTTGCAGCAAGAACCGCGCGTCCAGAGCATTGAGCGATCGAGGATGGCCACACAAGATTAGTTAGAACAGTACCTACATAGATACACCCTTCCGCGATGGATTGGGTACGCTAACTCCCTCTATGGCCACAGAAATACCCATACATGTGTATTTAGTAAAGGGTTTACGAAGGACGGGGCTAAAAGTTTCGCACATCTCTCCTGTGGCTCATCCATGTGCGAAGGTATCTCCTCGCACAGTTTAGATCTATGTTACAGTGGCTCAATGCCTTGTAACTATAATGGTGAGCCACTTAGGCTTTAAGGGGAAAGTCATTAATTTGCTTTTAGCTAGTTTATATTATTAAAAAATAATTATTTATATTTATTTTATTAATAACATTATTTTAGTATTAACATTAATTTAATAATAATTAAAGTGTTAATATTAAAATAAATTTTTTATATTTATAAAATTATTTATTAAAAATTTATTTAAATTTTATTTTAAATTTTAAATTATTTAAATTTTATTTTTAATAAATAATTTTATAATTATAAAA
>JAOWAP010005618.1:0-12718 GCA_028565235.1 Hypoxylon lenormandii
GTCATACCCGATTCCTCGTCTGTAGCCGCGGCCTCGGCCGTATCGTTCGAGATCTTCGTGGCCATCTCTGTTGCCTACAGCCGCCCCTACGCGGCGGTCGTCTGCCGTTATGAACGGCGCAACCCGGGTTGGGTCATAATCGATACCGCTCCCAAGCGTCGCATCACCACTCGGAAATTCGTCGTGAGCATATGCGCCGGTGAAGTCAGGACAGCTGCATACGCAGTTCTCGCCGCATACTCGTTGGCATCGATGGTTGCACGGAAGAATGCGCTCGCATGGTTCTCGGCAGATCAACTTGTCGTGATTTACCCTAAGTAGAAAGTTAGTACTTGGCAACAACAGGCATTCTTGCCATTCTGAGAATAAATACTCACCAATGGCACTGGCGTCCGCAAGCGTGGCCGCAGCTTAGCATCTCTTGGCACTTGATGTCGCAACCGCCATGACAGTTAACCCAATCTTCTGGATGGGACATCCAGGTTGTCTTGCCATGATTCTGGCATGTAATGGGTAACCGAGTATCTTCTCCAAGGCGACCTTGCCTCTCGAAGACTTGTCTCACTCTTCCCCACATATTCCACGAGGCGCTGCTAGCATATGCTAGGTTGATCATATTCCCGAAGATGTAGAATCCGCGGCGAGCACGGCTGATAGAGACGACGCCGCGATTCTCGTCCTGGAGGAAGCCGGCTTGGTGAGGTCCGTTCCGGCCATTGCTTCGAACCAGGGACAAGATCACAATGTCATTCTCCTCGCCTTGGTATGAATCAACCGTGAACACGTTGGCGAATGGAGCCCACTGCCTTAGCTTGGTCTTGCATTCGTGGAGGATCCTCTTCTTCTGGCCACGATAGAAGGTCAGGACCGTGATTTGACTTGCCGGGACACCGTTCATTAAAAGGTAGTCCATGAATCGAACTACCATCTCCGCTTCGAGGACGTTGAACCTGCTCAAGTTTTCATCCAGGCCATCCACCCAGGTGTGATGGAAGAAAAAGGAAGGAACTGCCATGCCAGGAATGGGAGGGCGGGTATCGCGTCTAGTTACCACCGGATGATCTTGCAACTGCGGGTAGAAAGGGTTCAGGACTTCCCGAAGCGAAGGGATCATCCTTCGCTGCATGTTTAAGACGGTGAAGGGCATCTGCAAGTGGACGAGTCGCTCGAACATGGAAACCCGCAAATAGTACGGCTCCTCTCCTAGGCCTGGTGTATCGCAATGCGGAGCTAGCTGCTGGTGATCGCCGACGAGGATGAGTTGTTGGAGGGAACCGTACAAGGCCGAAAGTATGTTGGCCTCCCGGGTTTCGGCGGCTTCTTCTATCAGCATGGTTCGCGGCCGCAAGGCAGCAAGCAGGCCGCGATACTTGCATAGGCCTGTGGTAGTACAACCGATGATTTCAATACGCGAAGACTTGATGCAGAGCGTGTCCTTATACCAGCGATTGATCTTGAGATTCTTTGTCGTTTTGACATTGGCGGCAAGGAGGTTGCGAAACGCTTGGTGGTGCTTTGCCAGCAGCTGCTGCTGCCAGTACTGATACACAGCACCGCGATACTTAATGTCGATGTCCCACAGGTTTGATTTCTGAAGCTGTCGGCGGATCACGATGTGGCCCTCGGTGTAGGACATGGGATTGGCACCACTCCATTGGTGGCTAATGGGTATAAATTTGCCGTCAATGCGACCGGCGTTCTCATCCTCGTCGACGATGCAGTCGTCTAGCTCGATATCGTAGTCTTCTTCATCGAGATCCAATTCGTCGGGATCCTCGACGACCTCGAAGTCGGGATCCTTATCGTTTTGCAACTCTACTTTCACCATCTGGTCCCCCAGCCAGTCTGCCAGCAGTCCAGTGGGCCTGTCCGGCGACGATGGCGCGGTGGCCCACGTCTGATCTGCTTGAAGAGACTCGAGCTGACTTTCCGATATGATACCAGCCAATCGAAGTTTTACGGGGTCTATCAGATTGTCCGGAAACACGTCCTCGACGATGCCCTCTAAGGTCTTGATGTTGGCCCTACGCGCATTTTCGGAATTCTTGAAGTCCGTGTCCGCCCGAAGGGTCGACGAGGGCATCTTCGCAGCCCGACGAAGGTTGTACATGCTGTAACGTTTGATCTCTTCATTCTGCGTGCGACCGCCGAGCCGAACAACGTTTATGTTCGCCTTGATGAGCTGACTTAGAATTTGGTCAACGGCGTGATTCGTCTGAGCCGCGACGATGATAACATTGCTGCCTCTCTCCTGGCTGTTTAGGAGGATCTGCAGGGCTTGCACCGAAGTGAATGTTTTGCCCGTCCCAGGTGGTCCCTGGACGATAGCCAACTCTTTGGTGAGTATTCGATGCACGGCGCTCAGCTGGGAATTGTCCAGATTGGTATAGCTAGATAGATTGCTATCGAACCCGTGGAGCATAGGATAGTTTCGGAGAGGCTCCCTCACGCGGGCCAACTCTGCCTCGATCTCTATTTCGGTCATGGATGACGAATTGGGGATATGGTGTACCAACGAACGGATATCCATCTGGGGATTCTTCTCTACGTATTCGGCGGAAGTATCGGACTTGTCGGCGTGCACGAGGTATTTGTCAAGGCGTGTCTGAGTGTCGGCGACATGTTGAAGGCCGACCATGCTGTGACGGACAGCCTCGAAGTAGCCGAAACGGGTCTCGATCATGATGAGCTCCTGATTGGGATCCATGACAGCGTCGTCGATGTTTGCCCATTGGAAGTGAATTGTAGGCGGGTTCTGGTCAAGGCCGTCTCGGATGCTATGGTCGGAGATGATGGCAGGCATGCAAATAGTCTTGAAGCAGTCGGCGGCCGTCGAAATCGCGACGAGGGTCCCTACAGTTAGGCGGCGGGTCTGCTTCCAACGGATCTTCTTGCCAGACCTCTGAGTCGAGAATTGGACCTGGCACATGGGGCCCAGACGGGTCATCAGATATCCCCTTACAAAAACCTGAAGTACAACGGTGAGTAACGAGTATTATGAATGATAATGCTAACAAGATTGCGACGAAGATGGAAAGATGGCGAATTAAAAATGGAAGAGAGAGAGAAGACTCACTCTGGTGTAGACGCACGTCTCTTCGTCGTCCATCATGGCGGGATCATCCTTGAATTTTTTGATCGAATATCGAAGCATGGTGATGGCTTCCTCCCTCTGCAGGCGGTAGTGAGTCTCGAGATACGTATCCTTACTCTTCCAGGGCTCTTGCCAAGTGTTTGGAAGGAGATAGCGGATCTTGGCTAGCTGCTCAGGGTCGTCCCAGTCGGGATTGAGGTCGTCGCCAGTAGGCAGCTCGGGATAGCTTCGCCATTCCTGGTCCAGGTGATGCGACGAAGGTTCGAAATTGACATGGTGCTTGATGATATCAAGCTCGTGCTAGTAATATATGTCAGAGCACGAGGCATTGGGGACGGTAGGGAGGAACATACCTGAATGTCAGCTGCTCTAGGGTTGTCGAAGTCTGCCATGACATGTGAGTTTCTCGTGGCCAGACACGGCGTGTAAGGAGGATTTTCGATCTACGCCAATTAATATTGTGGGCGGTAGTTACTGATGCATGTGTCGCATGTGTCGATATTCCTGTAGCCTTTGTAGGGTGGGAATAGCGAAAGACACGATGCTGCGGTCGTGGGTGTGGACGTAGACGTGTTGACGTGGACGTGGATGTAGATGTGGATGTGGATGTGGATTGAGGAGATAGAAGAAAAAAAAAGAGGCCACGGGAAGTTGCACAGATATCTTTATATTTCGTTTATCTACCTGGTTTCCTCAAGCTGTGTTATGGTACCAGGGTAAGTAGGTAGCCGGGAAGCTACAGTTGACATGTGTGAAAGTGAGGGAATCTACGGGTATATGCATACAGACCCAGGAGAGCATCGACCAATAAAAATACCAAACAATGTTTGATTTCGAGATTCCTAAAGACGAATTATCTTCTGACCTCTTCTATGCGAACCACTGTTTTAAATAATATCTGGTTGCTGGGTACATCCTAGGTATCTACAGGTATGCATGTATGCATACAGCATGTAGTTGGCAAATGCTGCTTGCCGACTACCACCGCTTTGCAAACATCTACTTGCGGTTGTCTACAGTCACGGGGCAACGGCTCATATTCCTTGAGTGTCAGGGTACGTGCCTAGGTAGTTTAGTACCTGCATCGTTGAAGAAAAAGATTTTGATACCTGGGTACCTGGTTTGTAGGTAGTCATCGCCGGAATATAAATAACTTTCAAGACAACAGAAGTCGAACGAGTGTCGACTCTTCTATACCTTAGCTACCTAGGTAAGTAGCTTTTTCATGTTAACCTACCTTCCATACTTGGCCTCATCTCTCTCTATATCCTCTTTCACCTCCGGCAAGAGTTTTCCCTTCCCACTGCGCAAGTAATGTTCTAGGTTGGCGACGAAAGGTTCGTTGCTAGCCGGCTCTCGTTGCTATTCAAATGGATGCCAAAGACGAGAATTGATTCCTAACATACGTACATACCTAGGTAATCATTCGACAACCGGTATCAGTCACACCATCGCTTCCCCCCAGCTAGGGGGGCGATCCTCTAGCTTGGTCCCCCACTCCGACTCCTGATTCCCAAGACTTAATTCAATAGACCAGCCCTCGGTGAAGAATGCATGGCTAATCCAAGACTTGGACCATGGCTGTCCGTTGACCGTAACATTTTGGATATAGATGTTCTCATAGCCAACATCGAATCCAATCGTTTTGATCCGTGCCGTGTTCCCTGTCAAAGGACTCGTTATGTTAATTTCCTCGAAGAACGGCGCCGAGATAAGGTATACATCTTGGCCCGCTACGGGGAACAGGCCCATCATTCCGAATACTACAAATCCGCCCATCGAGCCCGAGTCGTCATTGCCCGGTAAACCTCCATGAGACGCATTGAACGCCGACGGAATGTATGTATGCAGCCGCTTAGTGGACAACCCAGGTCGACCAGCGTAGTGGTACAGATATACAGTCGAGAAGACGGGTTCATTCGAAATGTCTGCAAGCCCCGACTCGTGGAAGAAATCCAGGCGCTCGACGAACGGGTCCTCGCTGCCCATCAATCCGATCAAGGTTGACATCGACTGGGGCACGAGACTATTCAACTGTCTATTAGTGATAGGGGGTAATAATGAAGATGAGATTACTACTTACAACTGGTATTGCCAAACGCTATCGTAGGCAAACAGTTAGTACGTATCATACGAATTTCAAACGTTGCCAGGTGCAGAAAGCGACGAGGCAAACACCCGCAGGATCATACCCTAAGAAAGGCCTGGCCCTAGGTAAATCTAGGAGAATCGACTAGGAAATACGATGTACGAACCTAGCCTCAAATGTCTCACTAGGGTTGCTAGTCAACGAACAAAAACTTGCAAGCACCGAACACGCGATCGGATCTTGGAATCCCCAGGTGCCATTCTGATATTTCGGCTGAAAGAATCCCAAAAACCCGGTGTCGTTTCCATTGATGAGCGAGTTTTGCTCAGGCTTCCACAAGTTTTGCCAGTTAGAACTCCTCAGAACGTATTTGTCGTACAGATCGTCTCGCCCGAGACCCTGCGCCAACGTAGCAAGGCAGAAGTCGTTATACGCGTACTCGAGGGTCCTCGAGATACTGCGCGAGTTCGTACCGAATCCAACTGGGTCAAAGTCCAGGTACGGAATGTATGAAAGATCCTTCCAGCTATTCAGCCCTCCTCGCCCGTGGTACGACCACTCCAACGGTTCAACCTCAGCGTCCTGGATTACTGCATCAAGCGCGAGTCCCCAGTCGATGCCAGTGAGGTTTTTGACGTAGGCGTCGGCGATTACGACATCTGCGTTTGAGCCGTCCTGTACGGAAACGTGAGTGGTTTGTAAGCAGGGACGTGTAGAGACGTGCAGAAGTCACGGCAAAAGGGGAAATCAAAAGAATACAATCTACACAGCGCTTACCTGCGTCCAGCCGTTACTTAGTGACCTAGATATAGGAAACTTGGTTAAACCTATATCAATCCAGAGTGAAATGCGATGGCTTACATGTGACAATCGGGCAGCCAGCCCTCGTGCTGGTATATATCTAGGAGGGAGTTGACCATCTGCACCTGAGCGCTTGGGTCGAGAATGGTAAGTAGCGGATGTTGGACGCGGAACGAATCCCAGATGCAGTAAAAGGAGTCGAAGTACGGGATACCACTATCCCAGTAGGGATTCTCGCCAGTATAATTCTGCGGAGATATCACTGTGATGATGTGAGTTGGTACCTAATTACTCCTTCAGACGAGGTTTTGGTGCCTGAAACAAGGCCAAGGGGTAACGCCTCCTAATGAATCCCCAATGAATCCAGCGGGGAAGTATCGGCTTCCAGGATCGGTTCAAGAGGGAGAAAAAGAGCTTGGAATGCCACCTACTGGTACGGTAGAGCCCGCTCCAGAAGCTGGTCTGGAGTTCTTGACTAGCACCGCCGGCATTGACCGAGATGGGACTCAACTTCTCCCGCCATGCTTCTTCGGTCTCGGCTACTAACCTGTCGAAGTCGTCGAGCGGGTTGGGGATCTCCTCCGTCGCCCTCTGGCAGGCTTGATCGGCACTGATGAAGCTGATCCCTACTCGGGCGGTTAAGGTATTGTTCGCCAATTCGCTAAACCTCACCCATCCGCCGGCTTCCAGATAGAAGAGGTTGAAGCCCCGAGTGACGAACAGCTCCTTGGGTTCCGTGCCTCCTCGATTATTGACCCATACCCCACTATCGAAAACCTCGCCACCGAAAAAGTCGGCACAGAAGTGCATTACGTACGACCCGGCCCCGAAGCTCGGGAGAAACGTGCCGTTCCCCTTAAGCCTCCCGCTGTCGGCGTCTACGCTAATCGTGGCATTCTGACGGCTTTTCCACAGGTCCGTCAAATCAAGTAGAACCAAGGGGTGCGAGTCGCCACCGGAGGGATATTCGAACCGATACAAGGCCGCGTGCTCGCTCGAGGTCATGGTCGCCTTCACCCCGGAGACCAGCTCGACACCAAAATAGCCGGGCCGGGCTGTCACAGATTCCTCTACATAGTGTGTAGCTCTCTCGCCAATGAGGAAATGGCAATTGTTTACTTCGTCTCCGGGGCATATCTGAGGGAATATGGGGAAGTTCCCCAGACTAGGATTCCCGCCGGTGCCGCTATCGTGGGTTGCCGAAAAGCCCGTGATACTCGAGCCGTCGGTCGCAAATCCCCCGGTATTTTGACCATCTACATCTGCGACGGGCTTTGCCAGAGCATACGGTTCTACGGCGTTTGCGTTTAGTATGCGCCCTAGTAGAGGTAGAGGGACCTACTTGTAGCCCCCGCGAATACATTTCCACCGTTGGTGCTGCCGATAAGAGGGTCGATGAATTGGAGGATGTCGGCGCAGAGGACCGCTAAGGGGAAAATGAGGGGGGCGAGGATATGCGGGGTCCAAAGGAGCCGCTGACGTGCCATACTGACCAACTGCCAACTAGAACTAGGAATTCCCTTGCCTGCCTCCTAGGTACCTAAGGTATATTACTACTAGGTATCAAGAATGTTCTTCAACGAGGAGGCATTGGGAAATAGAATATCCCGAATTTCGAGTGTAAGTATGAGTGCAAGCCCGTGCCCCAAATTGCATTGCATTAAATCTTATCATTCGTTCCTTGCGACCTTCCCAAAGAGGTCGACCTCCCTGCATGCATCCATCTCGAATGACCAAATGACCGCTTTGTTTGTTGATCTTCATATTTTGCGGAGAATCAGCCGAAATCTGAGCATTCCTTAACCAACACGGAAGAGTAAGTAAATTTATGGTCACTTACCTACTACCTACCTAGGCAGGTTCTAATGGTTCTTCCTTTCATATTGGCGCGCCAGGCCGTCGACTAGGTAGCTTCAACACTCTGTTCATGAGGGCTCACCTCTCTTGAGATGTTTGCCCTCAATTCATAGGAGTCAATCCTTCATCATCAGGTACCTACCTAGGTAGACATAGCACAAAGGCCCATATGCATCTGAAAGTATGACTTTGTACGGTACCTGGATAGTCAGCGATAACAGGCAATTGTTAGGTATACGTCCGTCTACCAACCTGAAGTGATATCGGTATGATTGTTTTCAAGAACATGGGAGTAAAAGACGATATGAACCAGATTTTGTGGAGCTGCATCAAAGCCGGAAAATATATGAATCTCAGACCAGAAACAATCATACAAGTCATTCATTGCTTAGAATATCAGCCATTGAACCTCCGGCAGTCTAGTGGGTTAAAACTGTTGAGGTCGCCATAGATCTAGACTCCCAGCGCTTTCTACAGGTACCTATTTATGTTGACTTGATCGTTCAATGTTGTTACGGTCACGATGTATACATCCCGTAGCAGGTAATTAGCAGATGCAACATGTTGGATCTCTTACTTGGTTCCTTTCGTGCCTGATATGTCATACATTCTCACGCTTCCTAAAGAATATATGGATGACGGAGAGGGCTGCTTTTTTTCCCCCCAAAAATATAATGGCAACCGCTCAATTAAAGGTTATGCTCAGATAGACAGTGCGTACACAAAATGTGTCGGGAAGAAAAGGCATAATTAACATGTGGACTGTAGCTGATAGCACTGGCTTAAGAAATGTAGTTAGAATACCCTCTTCCATATGATAAATGAACCGGGGGCTTACGTTAAGTATTTAGTCATGGGACAGAATCACATGCTGTAACACGTTCATAGTATTCAAGGCCCTGATTCGTCGTTATGCCACGAAGGCTATCGTGTCTACTAAATGAGACATTAATCAGTGTGAAAGGTTGGCGGAGGCGGGTCTATCAAGTGAGGTTGTATTGTAGACAGTCAAGAGGCGTAGACTATTGCTTTTTTCGTCAGGGCTGTTATTGGACCGCTTGATGCCGAGTCCCTTGTAGTGGTCATTGACTCAGGTATCATTGACTCAAGAAAGCTCTGCTCTTGCAGACGTCACCATTATGTACGCATTATACGCACGCATTATGAGCATTATACCGAGTGATGCGGCCAGATCTAATATCAAGCTTTTATGATGAAAATCAACAATCACCGAAACCAAGGCTTTCTGCAGGGTCCAAGAAGCGAGTACACGTCTAGGTGTCAAAGTCTGCAACTCCACCCAAACCTAATATAGAGTGTTATAATCTGCAGCGTTCCACTAGTACGAGTCCCGAGAAGACGCCAACGTGGATAGTACCGTAGTCCCAAGAGTGCTACATATATCTATCAGATTGGATCCTCTCTCCACTACTCGAGTAGCTATGGGCGAACCATATGCAGCTCACGACAAAGGGTCCTGACAACCTACCTGGGTAGATAGATTGCATTGTGTTGGAGCTTGGTGAACATCTCACAGAAGCTTCGGGTTGCTTTCTACTGAAATTTATCCACGGCCGGAATGTAGACTGTCTACCTTTACTTGTATGACGCTTCGGGGTGCGTTATCTGGTGGCTTCGATTCCCGTGTGGTTAGCTCTGTATTATCTCTCGATTACGCCAGCACGGTATGGGAACACCTTACCACGACATGTAGTAGCGCCTACCGACATGTATGCATGCACGGTGCATGTATCGACGCGGCCCGGGACCCTGGACTCTGCAACGTAACGATCGCGACATACATGGTCTATCCTTCCCGGCAATGATCCCTGGACCACCGAGCTTCCCTACGAGAAATATTCTCAAACTCTATACTGCGATCGTTAGATCCAGCTATGACGCCAAGGACATTGAGGCTGTCAGGTAGATACATACGTAGGCACGCTTGAGATTGCGCTAGAAATATCTTCGGCTCGTCGCCGGGATTGCAGTACACCCGGTCCTGCTAGAGGTGATAGTATGGTGTATAAATGCCCAACCCCCTTTCTCTTACGGGGTACACAGCTTTATGATTCCGTTGGATACCTCTTACCTATCCAGCAGCAACCATGTTCTCTTCAGCGGCTATGGTTCGCGCCAGTATTTTGGCCCTCGTCGTGCCACACACTCTTGCCGTCCCCTTCGTGTCTAAGGCAACGACTACAATCACATCCGCCGCATCTACGACGGCATCCGTCATTCCCATCACCAACGTCACCTCCCATGGCCGTTTTACCGGGCCGCCGGCTACCACCACCGGCGCTCTCTCTACCAGGGTAACGGCGTCGTCCGTCGCGGCCAGACCGGCGGAGAATTACAAATTGCAATATCCGGCAGACGGGAAGCTCCACCAGCCGCAGCCTGCACCCTATACGCCGGGAGGAGGCCTGGGAACCAACGGATCGGAGCCTGTCTATCGTGTAATAAGCGACTTCGACTACGAATCCGTTGCGTTGGCCCTCTATCAGGAATGGATCGAACTTGACCTTTTCCGCTGGGGGTTGGCTACCTTCTCCGTCGACGAATTCGAGGATGCCGGATTGCATGCCGAAGATCGATACCTGCTTGAGTTCATGGCCGAACAAGAAGTAGGCCACGCCACGGCCCTGACGAACATGCTCGGTGCCCGAGCGCCGGTCCAGTGCACATACAACTATCCGGTTGCGAATGTCCGGGAGTACATCGACTTCAGCCAGAAACTCACGCGATGGGGAGAATCAGGCGTCTACGGATTCCTGAACCATCTCGACTCCCGGGAGACGGCCCAGATACTTCTCCAATCTATCTCGACCGAGGCACGACAGCAGATGATCTTTCGCCAGTTCGGCGGCCTCTTCCCCATGCCGGTGTGGTTTGAGGTGGGCATCCCGCAATCGTGGGCCTGGACGCTCTTAGCCCCCTACATATCATCGTGCCCATCAAATCAGACCCGTCTGATATGGCAAAACTTTCCTCCTCTGCGTATTCTCAACCAGCCGAACCCCAATCGCATCAACGGCTCCGACGTCTGGAACGAGACAACAAGCGCTTATGCGAACGCGCTCAACAACACCGGCATCAAGGCAGCGGAAGACTGCCTATATACGTCCAACGCTTCACAAGACTGCGCGCCGGCCGTGACTCAGAACAGGAGTAGCCCACTTTCGTATCCCGGCCGCCAAGTCTTCCTCAAATGGGACTCTCCGGGGTTCCGTACCGGGCCCAATAATAGCTATGTCACAAGTACGAGCGCCGGAACCCCCAAATTCGCCGCTTTTGTTTCCCAGCTCAATGTCACATACGCTCCCTTACGGGATATCAGCGGAAATACCGCATATGCCATCCAGCCGAATTCCTCTACGTACGAAGGTGATCCCGCCATCAACGGCACCATCTTCATAGCTATCACGGACGACGATTTATACGTAACGCCGTTCAACCTCACACTGATTAATCCTCACGTGAACGCGTTAGCCATTTACCAAGCCGGCTAGAAACTCCAGCCCAGACAACGTACAGTCTCCCTCGTTTCTTACGATAGATTCAGCACTGACGAAGGGGGACCTGCTAACGACATCGGTGGGACTTGGTGCGGGATGCGAAACTAGGCCGAGGAATTCAAAGTCGACACCGTATGAGAAATCAAGTGCGCATCCTTGCCTTGGCGTATTCATATCAAGAATGTAAATCGTTGGTCGTCTCAAAAGGTCCAGCATGCTCGCTATGTGGCCTTCGTGTCTCGGAGATATATTTAAGCAAGAACATTCGTTTCGAGATTAAGAAAATAGATACTCGTAACCAAGTCGTAGTGTAGAAAGCCGATGGCTACCTAGGTACTCAGGTAGTTATGGTATTCCTTCCGAGAAGATGTCGCGCGATACTGCAATGATATTAATGCATTTGTCGCATCAATCATGTATTCCATATATTATACCTTGGGTAGGTATGCTCGACAGCTCCCGCGGGAGTCAGCGCCATGGCGCCGTTTTTAAGCTGTTGCTGGGTATTTATTAAGTCACTAAACAGGTAATTAGTAGAGATTACATACTATGGACCGTTACTAGTCACCTTGCCATCAGCAACGTTGCTCTCTCGACGGCTTTATTACAGGCATCTGATCACCAGATGGGTATGGTGCGAGCTTGTCTAATTCCCTAGGCAGGCGGGTAGGCAGGTAGGTCGGGTCCGGCCCAATTCACGACGGCAATCATTAAGGTGGCACATTAATTTCATACCCAATCAGCACTTCCGTGTTCGACCCTTCCCAGCCTCGATTTCCTGCGGCCGATAGCATGAAACGGCTGGACGGGTCGATATAGAGACTAGATATGACACCGGCACGTGGAGGGCCGGGAATGATCAAGAAGGGAGGCGGCGAGTGTTTGGACGATTGTTCCGCGCGAAGGTCATAGAGCCGAAGAATATCGTAAGACGCACAAACTAGATGTCGCCCGTTCACCATGGGCCGAACACAGCTAACCGGGCCACTACCCCCGGGGAACTTGAAGACCCTTTCTGGTTGCCAGCCTATGCGGCCTCCCCTTGCCTTTTGTACGCTGAACTCCTCCACCGTGCCGTTTCTTCGGCCGGCGTAGATCCAATTGCCGTCCGGGCTCCAGCACGCACCCATGCACCAAGGAGGCACGCCGGGCCTGTTGCCAATACGCGCGATGGGGTTTGGCATCCGCCGATCCCAAACGTGCAAGGTTCCATGGATCGAGGCGGACATGAACGTGCTGTCCGAAGTCTGCGCCATGTCGTGATGTGCCGGCGGCGGTGCGGCGAATACTGCAGAGGGAGATGGAGGCGCCATGCCTTGGATTCCTTGGGCGATCGGCTGGGGCACGCCTGCTGGCTGC
>JAOWAP010005649.1:0-12687 GCA_028565235.1 Hypoxylon lenormandii
GGCACCTGTGGTGCCTGTAGTGTACGTAGAGCCCGACGGCGCCGGCACGGTGACGGTCTCCGTGGCGGTGCTCGAGCTCGTAGGGTATCCAGGTGTCGTGGAGGAAGGGGTGGGGAATGTCTCAGTGCTACTCTCCGAATATGTGTATGTATCGGTCGAGTACGTAGAGCTTGACGATGACTCGGACGGCAGCGTCAGAGTTGACGTGCTGATGATACCTGATGGTGACTGGGTCGGGTACCCGTACGTCGCGGAAGACGACGTGGTGCCGGTTACGGCGTCGGTGCCGCCGGTGGAGTAGGTAGAACTCGAGGGTAGGGGCAGCGTGATGGTCGACGTGCTTGTGAACTGGCCCGACGAGCTGGTGGGATATTCACTTGCAGAAGAGCTAAGCGAAGAGGAAGCTGCAGTCGAACTAGTGGCTACGCTTGTAGTTTCGCCGGTGCTGTATGTGGAAGTAGATGACGGCGCAGAGATGGTGTAGCAGACGTAGGTATAGCCGCCTCCGTACGTCGGCTGCTGCAAGCAAGTTGTGGAGCCAGAAGCACTTGACGTTGTTGGTAGCGTGCTAGATGTACCAGTGGGAGTCGGCAATGTAGCCGTAGATGTTCCGGGACCGGATGTTGAGAATGACCCACTAGAGGAAGAGCCAGTAGCTAGAGCGGTCGAGGAGTATTCGATGGAAGAAGGAATAGACTGAGTGACCGTAGAGGTTAAGGTTAAAGTAGACTGGTCATACGTCGACGACGAGACTGATCCATAGCTTGAGCTTGAGGTACTAAGAGATATGGTTTGGTACGATTCCGATGTGCTCGAGCTGCCTATGAAAACAGTTGTCGTCCACGTGTGAGAGGTTCTAGTGCTTGAAGCAGATGAACCAGACGAGACGCTATACGGTGAGGTACTCGAGTCAGTGCTGACAGGTCCCGTAGATGAAGACGTAGCTGGCCAACTAAAGGTGTCTGATGCTGTAGTACTCAACGATGCGTACGAAGATGTCGAGTAAGTGTTAGGCCAAGTCCAGGGGCCGGTAGTTGAATTTGAGCTGTACGGAGCTGTATTAGACGTGCCATAAGTTGATGAGCTTCCGTTCGAAGGAATAGAAATAGTGGCTGTCGAAGTGAGCGTAGACTGTCCTGGCCATGAGTATGAAGTGTTCGGGTACGTTGTAAACGGAAACGATCCTATTGACGGCGTGCTAGTTGATGAGATCGACTCAGTTGGGTAGATGGGAGTGAGTCCAGGGGTCGTGTAGGTTCCGGTTGGCAGATTGTCAGTCGTCTCCTCAGTACTATTATCTATCAGTATTGGGTTCTTCGATCATCCTTTGATAGGTATGGGACCCTCTCGCTTACCATGTGCTACTTGAGGTCTCCGATAGAGTGTCCACTGTAGTGCTCATAGTTGATCCGGTGCTATAAGAGGGAATGGGCAGTGTAATTGTGATGCCTGGAACAGTTGAAGAGCTATAGGGGACACTCGACACTGAGCTTACTGTCGTCGCTGTCGATTCGCTGTAGCTAATAGTGACAACAGAGCTCGATGTTAGGGTTACAACAGTACTAGTAGGAGACGTAGAAGCAGAAGGCAGGGTCAGAGTGGCAGCCGTAGACGAGTTCCCATATAAGGGTGTAGAGGATGACGGCAGATTTGTCGAAATCCCGGAACATCCAGTGAAAACTGTCACCGTAGATGCACAGCTAGCACCGCACACGGTGACAGTCGTTGTTACAGTGCTTGCCTCGATATTCTGAGGGAGAGCCATGGCGAGGGCCGAGCTAGTCTTGTGTTAGTATAAAATGGACATGGCTGAAGATCAGGAGCTATACCCTAGGCCCAGAAAGGCCAAATGAGTAGTGGAACGCATTGCGTGAACCTCGAGATATCAGGAGAGTGAAACGAATGTGAGTGCCTCGAGAGGGCGAAGGATTTGGAGAGGAGAACATTCAGTGGCAGCAGTGGCAGCCCTTCGTCTCTTTATATACCTCATATATGCTCTCAAGCTTCATATAATATGCCCATATTCACATAGGCACCGGGCGTTTGATGTATTATGACAACATGGATTAGCTGGTTACTACTGCAAGGGGCCTTGTGGGTCTACGCTCGTATGCACCGGGACAGCTCTGGAGCTATGCGTCATCCCGACGGGACAGCTTGATAGCATCGACGCCCAAAACCGCACAGAATTTCAAGTTGAGTGAAGGGGCGTGGCCTGCGTTTGTTAGTCGTGGTAATGCAAAGTCCAAAGGTCTCGTCAGAATCGACGCCGTTCTGAGACAGTGCCCAAACGCTCGAGTTATCAAGTTGTCTATGCATGGCTATTGGGCGGTTCTCAATAAGTTATATGTCTCGCACGCACGTTTCTCTCAGTAGACACAAGGTTATTCGTTGTTCCACGTGCCGAACACCTGGACTAGAGCTTTCTTGAGGTGTGTAACTTCTTTCGAAGTCTGGATAGAACTAGAGCTTATTTCTATATCTGAATACAGGAAAAGCACCCGAGGACTACGTTACGGCCGAGGCGTCGCCCAAGGTTGATTGGTATCCCGTTTGCTTGAAAACATCCGGATCCATCAATTTACTCATTTCGATTCCGCCTGCAAACGGCATGCCTGCCGAAGCCGAGAGCTAGATCTTGTTCAACACGAGGCGCTGTTCCTATTCCTTGCTACTCAAGATGTGGAGCAGGATGAAATGCAGAGATCCGTTGCACCACCACGCTTATGCAGAAACACGGCATTCGAATTTCAGCTCAATCACGATAGCCGTCACATTCTCAAGTTTGCTGGCTGTTTAGGCTCCTAGGTAGCTACCTCTCTCTGTCTTTGTGATTGACGAACCACTAAACTCCTTACTGATAGTATCACAAATGATGTAGTCGTTCCTTGTATATTTCTCTGGCTAGGCTGCCCAATAGGAACTGTGAACTTGCTTCGATCGTAATTTTACGTGCCTAGCAGGTGCTAGAGATGCAGGTTCCCGGTGCCGTCCGACGGATCACAGAATGAGTGACACGTATTGGAGCATCAAATTTGCAGACCAAGGGTATCATTGTAGGAGCCTGATGGGTGAAGAGCCAAGGGACATGTGCAATTGGTTGGCTGTCTGTGTCATAATACGAGCCTCGTTGTAATAGGGCTTGCAAACGCAAGGTGAGGTCACAAGTAGAATCAACCATTTTAGAAACCTATAGATACCTACCTGGATAGAAGTGGCAAGTGAGACCTAGGTCTACGGGAGAAAATAATGCTGTCTGCCGTTGATTTTCCCTTTAGACATAGAAAGCTCCGAGCCGTAATGAGTATCAAGGCTCGGACCCTTCTTTCTTCGTAGTTGGTTGGACACACATATTATCACACGGGTATAATAACGGATAGACAGCTTCTTAATGCGCCGAGATTCTGATTAAGACGATGTAATCGGGGATGTTACGGCACGGTGATCAGGGGTTATCCAGGCAGTAATCATTTCGCCTCCAAACGTTTC
Organism: Hypoxylon lenormandii; assembly: GCA_028565235.1. Classification (NCBI taxonomy): domain Eukaryota; kingdom Fungi; phylum Ascomycota; class Sordariomycetes; order Xylariales; family Hypoxylaceae; genus Hypoxylon; species Hypoxylon lenormandii. Next base: position 3,490 of record JAOWAP010005649.1, read on the forward strand.
TTTAGCTTTGCTTCGGGCTTACTTAGAGACAAGGTCAAACTCTGGTGAGGAGAATGAGACATGACATGAAGAACGAGGGCTCCTGGCGCCATGAGAGGTAGACCAACGTGACCTTAACACGACATTCGCTATTGATCATGAACCTAGATTCTAAAATTAATACGACTTTTCCAAAGAAGATCTCGATATTTCGGGTAGATTAGGTACCTAAAGTACTTGGGTAGATGCACTCGTGAAATATGATCTGCTCCAACACCTCGTCGCTAATAGCGTGGTGGCTGAGGTGACAAGCCGTTTGGATGGAGCTAGCTTCGGGAAGCGCACGTCACCAGTCACTGTAAGATTCTTTCGATTGGCAGAGTACCTGATCACAGAATTAACAGTATAGTAGTGGCGAATGCATGGCTTCGGCTGCGTGCCTACTAAGTCGCATGGCAGGTTACCGGAGGCTGGAGCCGACTCTACACAAAACGTGGGGTGCCATCTATCACAGCCAGTTGCCGGTTAGCGGATTCAATCATGTTGGACAGAGACGCATTGAGTGGTAACTAGCCTAGACTGACCTTGAAATATGGCTGGATGGCAAGAAGAGCTTCTAGGTCGCTCGAGTCTGTTCATGAAGTTGATCAATGAGAGGCCTTTGGACAGCGCGTTTTCAACAAAGGACAATTCCAGAATTCGTACAAACTCCTAGATAATCTTTCAAAATGCTTCATTTGAAGGGAGTTCGTAGGATAGATTCATGCGTGCTAGTCGAATTGCCAATTTAGGCAACCCGAGAGGCAGCGAGGCATTCTCTAGGAGCAGGAATTCAGGACGCAGGGGGGGATGAAATAGAAGATAGAAATTTTAGTTCGCTTATCTCTCAACGTCTCCTTGCTAAAGGGTCTCACACAATTGCCGCGTGCTGGGCGCATTGTGGAACAATACTAGTCAGGCACTCATCGTGTGCCATATTTTAGGGAGGAGTTGGAGACCTTGACCTCAGACAAAACGTTAGTGAGCAACTCGAAGTCCAGCAAAACGTCTTCCCCTTACCGGATGTTGTTGATCCTTAGAATCAATTGCGAAGAATTTCAGTATCTACCATAATAAAGGACAAGATGCGGCGGAGCCCGTTCCGAGGGGCGGGTTCAATCTCCACCGTATCCTAATATCTACCACCAGGTAGGTAGATATTGAAATGGCTTGCAGTTGCTGTTTTAATTGATGCATTTAATTGATGCGGGGGAGATTCTTGAGGCTCGTTGGAAACGCAGATCTCTTACTTACTTGAATTTAGTTCGAGTTGGGAAGAGGTGTGCAATACTTCCTGGTGGCGCGCAGTAGTGGTGTTGGTATAAGACAAGCCATTCTCAAGACCGTCGAGGGTCTGCCGATCATCATAGGGAGCATTCCTTTCGGTGCGAATTCACAAGTCAACCGTCAATAGTTGGTGTCTCTCACGCATAGAGACAGAAAGAAGTAAAGGGGGAAAAGAGATGCGAGGAACATGCAGACATATTTTCTATATAAGTCTGGTGGTCGGCCTGCTCCTAATGGCCTTCTCTTCTCATCACCATCAAAAACACAAAAAAACAAGCACTCTCTACCAACTCACACTCGTTTATCTCAGCAACGCTCGCTTCTTGAAGCCCATTCACTCTTTTAACCAGTCTTTGTTTTTCCAACACCAACTTTAATCCATCAAAATGCAGTTCGCCATCGCCGCCGTCCTCACCTTCGCCCTCGGCGCCCTCGGCCGTCCCCAGCTCGGTGGACCCCCGATGACCAACCGTATCCCTCCCGTCCCCGGTGATGTCACCGTCGGCCAGGCTGGCGACACCTGCGGCTCTGACCTCGACCTCAGCTGCTGTAACGAGGTTGACCAGTCTGGTGACGCCATCAACACCGCGGAGGGACTTCTCGCTGGTCTCCTCACTGGCGGCCTTGAGGAAGGCGCGCTTGGTCTGTTCGACAGCTGCTCCAAGTTGAACGTTGCCGCCGGTACGTTCCTCTACCATCTTCTCCCAAGATCCCGTTGGCTAACATATCCACTCAGTCATTGGTCTTTCCGACATCCTCGACAACCAGTGCAAGCAGACCCCGGCTTGCTGCCAGCACTCCGGCATGGAGCAGGTAAGCTACCCACAGCCTTAACACTTGATAGAAAGCCATGAACTAACGAGCCAGGAGGACGGTCTTCTCAACGTCGGCCTGCCCTGCGTCGCCCTTGGCGGTATCTTGTAAACGCCATTCGGTCTCAACAATACCTCTTGCATGGTCGGTTTCACTCAATGGCGGAATGGGATAATGTGTAGATGTGAAGTTGTGGAGAGTGTCACACATGTAATTTTTAGCAGCATGATTTTCATGATTTAGCATAGCCAACTTAAGTCACTCGTTTACTCGTCCACCTCTGTCTTCTGTGCAACTAGCTTCGCTCAATGTTCCCAACCCTTCAGTGATACCCTTTCTCTTTCTTTTTAATACCTCCATCTATTCCCTTGCCTTAAACTTAAATCCATGCGCTATTTTAAATTCTCTTGTATATATTCTACTTCTAAGCCCGTTTCTTCTGCTTGGGCCGATTCGCTGACGCTGGAAAACAGTAACGCATTCGCTTATCTCCAACTATAATCTCTCTAGGATACAAGTAGCAGATCGCACTCACAGAGCGTTATATCCTAAGATATTGACAAGTACCTTCAACCGTACAAGCTGCACCAAGACGTATTCCAGTGCCCCTTATAAGAATGATATATGAATGAACAACTTCCAAAGTGGTATCATATCCAAACGCCAAATAAACAATATTTGTGTCGTAATTCGTCATAAAGTCATGGGATCAAAGTTATCCAATGTCCGAAACCAAAAAAATAATGGCCTGTCAGTATTTCAGTGTCCTTTGGCCGTAACAGCGTCGACTGCGAGCAACTTAACCCGGCCAATATATAGTTTCATAACGTGGCAAACGGGGTCTCCCCAAATGAGACCCCTGAGCTGCTCATCCGTAGCGATTTGAGCGACGACTCCGTCGTCCAGTCGTTCTTCCACGGACTTCGCTCCCCTGCTCCTCGAGTGCGAATGCCCCGATCGGAGCACGACGATTTGCCCGGCATTGCTTAGAGTGCTCGGCGGGACATTCCACATGGGGGCGGATGATTTGGCTCTGTTGGAGTTGGACGATGAGTGTGATGAGGATCGGCTGCTGGACTTCGAAGTCTTTGAAGCAAGGGTCGTATTGGAATTGTTTCTGTGGGATTTGCTGTGCTTCGAAGACGAACATTTCGGGGGAGGAGGCTGCTTTTTGGGATCTTTGGCTTCCACTGGCGCCGGGGCTACGAAAAGCTCGAGAAGGCTCTTCACGTAGGCCTTGTCGGCTCTTGCGACGGGATCTCCTTCATTGACGAAACTGAGGAAGACGAACTTCTTAAGGTCTGGTCTGTTGGGCTTCTGGAGAGGATAGCGCGAGACTGGCGGCGTTCCGAATGTGATACAATGTATTCTCTTAAAGCAACCTGTGAGGGTGTTAAGCTCCGATGACGCACCCTTTGATGTGGCTAGCATATGGGCGTAGAGAAGGGAGGCCACTGCGCCGCCTGCCGAGTGACCCGTGATAAGAAGCGAATATGAACATCGCCGCGGGTCTTCCTCTATAAGATGACGGAGTCTAGCAGCAACTGGGGAAATCATCTTTCGCGCGACTGATAGAAATCCTGCGTGGCAAAAGTTGTTCGGGTCGTCCTGCACTTGATTAGAGGTGTCAGGATAAAGTTCGAAGCCGAGTTGACTTACAAGAAATCCAGTAGCCGCTGTCGGTGCAGTATTGAGATTTACTGACCAGTCCATGAAAGTTGCGGTCCCTCGAATGGCGAAGACTATCGTGTTCATGTGGTCCATGGGAACAGACTTGATGCGCATTGCTTTTGTTCCCGTTCTCCAATCGGCGTTGACATGAGCATCCCGTTCCGCCCCTCGCGGATTCTCGTATACCCTCTCTGAATATTGCGCTGCCAGGCAAATGAGAGGATACGTTGGGATGTGTCTATCAAATGTTAATATCGTAGCCATGTATATCATACATGATCACATACAAGCGAAGGGGAGGTAGATTTGCAGGCAGCTTCGAGTTCGCATATAGATCTACCTTGGCGAAGTAACCGCGAGAAGCGAGCGATGAGGCTAATGCGCTTGTTTGCTTTTTCGCGACCTCCTTTGGCGCTTCTTTCTTGCCCTTCTTTACGTGTCCTTTATTCACGATATGCTGCTGGGGCGGTGGCTCAATTGGAGGAGCTGCTACCGGGTAGGGCTGATATGTGAATAAGTCGTTCTCGTTCCCGACATACTTATCTCGATCGATAAGAGTCATCACATTATCAAATCTGGCAAAGATCTGATCGTACATTGCGGCGGTCTGGTTGACCAGCTGCGTGCCATAGGCATGCCATCTTGGGAGACCATCGTCTACCATTTGGGTTACGTTGACAACAGAGCTAAGCTTGAGCTTGCTGAGAGCACCCGAGCCATTGGCATATGGATACGGATTCGTTGGTGGCGGATGAGAAGCTGGTAGACCTAAGTAGTAATGCTGATTTACGACAATGGGGTACGGCTGTTGGTCGTGGTACTGTGGAAGTGCAACTGGTCCAGGCACCGGACTATTCCAGGCGGCCGGCGGTGGTAAGGGTGGAGGTGGCGGTAGCAGATAACCAGCAGGTTGTGGTGGAGTTGGAACTGAAGCCTGGTATGGTCCGTCGTGAGGATGCCAATATGGTGGTGGTGGTGCCCGTGACTGCGATGGTGTAGGTGACACGGATTCATCAACCTTGGATGGCCCCTCTGGGGTTGATTTCTTTTTGGACCGGCCGAAGAAACCCATCACGAGTCACTACCTCAGGTAGGTACGCACTTGACCAAGATTTTACATATAGGGGCAAAACTGGGAGGTGTGCTATATAGCTAAGAATCCAATAGGAAAGCCAATCGAGTGACAATTTTATAACTCTTGAAAGGATAAGAACTGAAATACGAAACACAGAACCAAGGGGAGTGGCACAACTAAGACCTCGACCTAAGGAGTCAAGTAAGCTAAAGGGGAATGACGAGAGACCATCGTATTTTTGCTAGATGTGTACTACAAGAGCAATCAGCCCATCGCCGACAACCTACATCTGCCATCCCGAGTTACTCCAGACCAATAGAAGCTATCAGAATTGGTGTGTTTACCAGCGGGTATGCCTTGCCCTTTACAGAACACCAAGACTGGATGATGACTGATATGAATCATGATTCGTTGGCGCGCAATCACTCAGCCCCAATCATTTAGTCAGGGTGTCTGCTAGTGGTCCACAGAGGTTAGACCGGTAGAGCAGCAGACGAACCACATGCTTTCAGATAAAATAGAAATGCAGGCTTATGCAGGCAACCTTCCATGTTTGCCATGCTCGCCTCGTGAATGGCCCCCGCAGAGCGTCGCGGGGCATCTCATTGCGACTTTGCAGAGAGCCTAGAGCCTCGGTTGCTTAGCTTCTACTTCCTCGAGCAATGCTTCGACCCCTATAGCTTCGAAGCATTTAGGGCCCCATGCATATGCAAACTGCGCGTAGCCGCCGACGATGAAGAACTCCTATTAGTCACGGTTAGAGCCGTGAAGATTGTGAGATAAGACGGGTCTGACATGGAGGTGACTTGATCACTTTGGAGCTCCGACGCCGGGTTCGGTGGAAAATAGTCGGAGTCAAGGAAGCCTGGCAGCCCCTAGGGAGTCGAGTCTCCCACTATCTCCCACTAGAATAAGGCGGAACAAGGCGGAACATTGCCGGTCGGTAAACCACCCAGGTCGACCGGTGGTGGGGGTTGAGGTGTGGTTTCAGCCTCAGTAGCAGCTCATGGACGGGGAAAATTGAAACCGATCAAAATCTGAACAATTAAAGAATCATCTAGGTCTCTCTACCTAGGTAACTGGATCCAGATCTCGGTAAAGCGAAAGAGGCGACGTCATTTGCGGGTTTGAAAACTTGAGCGCCCGAGTACATATAGTATATATACAGCTCCAACTACATTGTAAACAGTAGAAGCTTTTGTTGCTGAGGAACAGTTCCAGCGGAGTGGTTTTCCGCCAGTCAATACATCATACTCTCCCTGATAGGTAGATACCTTCAGGTGATACCTAATACTTACATGTAGTAAAGCAGCCGCTAATTCTTTTGGTGACTCAATTTCATCTGTTCAAATACGTATTGGATCAAAGTAAAACAAACTAATCCTAATGGTGATTGCGAAATTGGAATTAAATGCGGATTACGGAATAGATGCGATGGTCTGAAAGGGAGAACTGACGAAACGCCCGACTCTTTAAATCCGATGCTGGGGGGGGGGAAATAAAAATAAAGGTTCAGGTCCCTCGGGCGTATTAGCGTATTAGCGGGTAAAAAGCCACATGCATCAGCCTCAACCGGAAGCATTATGCTGTAAAGATTACAAGGGTACACCCTGTCGCCTAATCATCAAGAAACACCTCGGGCAACAGAATTGGATAACTGGATAACTGGTTAATGCGACTGAAGTTGTACTTGGAATAGTTCCACCTAAGCTCAGCTCGACGATACCTCGCAGATGCCGAGCATTAGTTTCTTCACACAAACATCTTGAGAGATGTCTCTTAGGACGTCATGGACTTTGTTAGTTCCCTTTTCTCCCTTCACCTTTCTCCCCAATTCTTGACTACCGCGACCGAGCATACCTAGGTGCTAACTATACGTCTTAGTGGTCGCGCCTCGTAGCAAACACCCGGTTGTCCTCGGGAAGCTCCAGCAAGGATGCCGCACGAGATCCCATGAGGCGCCGCCAGCGCTTCGAGAAAGAATATAGCCAACTACTCGTGAGCCCCATATACCCGCCTCGTCCAATGTAAACTCAGTAGTTTCTAATTTACCCACTAGCAAATATGGCGAAAAAGCTCCAACCTCTCCCAAGACGAAGATGCCGCCGAGAATATCGAGCTCCGTCTTCAGGGGCTCACCAACGTTCTCGCCGACGAGTCCCGCCGACCGCTGCCACATCCGTGTATCTCCTTTTGCGCAACGAAGCAGATCTACATTCCGATCGCCAAGATTGCCTCGACATCATATAATGAGTGGATTATCAAGGGAGCTGTTCTATTCTTTGCGACCCTCGTCGAGAGCGAGGAGGAAGCTTTTGTCGAGAGCGACGCGTTTTCCGCTAGCTTAACCACTCTCCTTGTTCGTATTACCGGCGCCAATAGCATTCGGTTAGGACCCGACACAGAAGTCAAGGTTATCGAGCTAGCATTCAATATCACCACCAAGATCCGACTTGAACCCCAAATCCTTCCTGCCTGGTTCAAGTCCCGCCCCAGCGATCATGCGAACGAAGAGAGATCTGCGGATCAGAGGGAGAAGTTTGCTGGAAGAACACAAAAACAAGACTTTCCCCTTTTCTACCTCTTGATGGACTATATACACCACGAGGGAAAGATTGGAGACTTTGCTCGGACCGGTTTACTATATATCATCGAAGCGGCCTCATCTTCTGTCGCCCTGGAACAGTGGATAGTAGAAAGTGATCTGTCCACCCTGATGGCTACCGGGCTCGGCGCCCTTTATAGCCAGCTTAGTCGAAAGCTCGTCATCGATCACCCTACGGAGAATCTTCCTCCAATTCTTGCTCTCTCCGATTATCAACATCCCGTGTCGACCTTTGAGATAGTCAGCTCTTGCAGCCCAGATTTCCAGCTGCACCTAGACACCTTTCTATCTCATTTGCTCTTCTGGCAGGATGTTTTGAACCATTGTCGATCGGTGGAAGTCAAATCAACCCTCCTTGAACATTTCCAAGTCATCTTCCTACAACAGCTATTGTAAGTCTACGTACACAAGCTCTGTATGGTATGAATGCTAATCTTTATAGATACCCTTCTCTTTTGGAGTCTTCTGATGTCGACGGCGGCTCCTCGGTAGCCGTCCTAACGTATCTTCGACGTATACTGGAGGTCCTGGATCATCCCGATATGATTAATCTTATTCTTCACTACCTCTTAGCTCTCCCCGACACAGAGCCATCTGTCTTGTCCGACACGGGACCATCCGTAAGCGCCGCACGGAAGCGAAAGTCCATGGACCTCGCGACTATGATGGCTACTCAAGTCGAATCCAGCTATACGCCACTACTTTTTAATCTAGTCGATTTAATCCATTCCTGTCTCAAATCGCGGAACCAGCAAACTGTATGTGTGACGCTTCAGCTTGTAACGGCGATCCTTAAGCGGCATCACCGATACGCAACTACGACCCTGCTCCATACAGAGAGTATCGATAGGGACGTTGTGCGTAGGACTATAGGCGCACACCAACAAGAAATGGAATTTCTCACGACTTTAGCTGGCTCTGTCGGTGGGCAGGATAACTTCGATGAAATATACGACAACATTCTCAAAGATAGCATGACTCGTGTAGAAGGCCACCCGTGCTCCCTCAAACTCATTGCACCAAAGCTGTCAACGAATAACCATAAGCTGCCAGCCATTCCCGATAGTTTGCCCGGTGCGCCCCGCGATGTGCCGCCTCACACTCTGAGCGCCAATGACCCTTTATTAAACAGCATCCTAGACATTCTCGAGACCTTCTTCATCAACCCCGTCGAGACGAACCTCTCAGCCACGGAGACTATCATAGACTTGGCAGTGTGCGGGTACATATCCGTGGAAGGATGGCTTCTTCGTCATCCAAGAAGATATTCCTACGATGAGGATGTAGACGAACCTACATCTTCGCCATTGGATCCCGAATCCTCTTCCTCTAGTGATTTTGAACAGCTGCACGCAATTGCGAGATGCCGCCGACGGCCAAAATGGCAGCCGTCGACCCTCCCTCGTGCATTGACTGTTTTGGAATCCCTTGCCGACCAAGTCGATTATTATCGGGGCTCGGTGCCAAGATTTGAGGAACTACTACAGCAGCGGCGAGAAGCCTTCCAAACTGCTGATTCACTTATACCAAACCCGCCGAATATCAGGCCGAGTTCCACGACAGGAATGTCACTACCAGATCAAGCAAGCCAAGACGGATCCCGCGCAGCATCACCAGCACGGCCTAGTGCGCTTGAAGGTTTCGCACAGAGGATATTATCCGAACTTGGAACCCCAAGCCGGTCGGGGAGCCCGCGCGGGCGCAAAGACTCAACACGAAGCTCAAGAGA
>JAOWAP010005660.1:0-26535 GCA_028565235.1 Hypoxylon lenormandii
CGCCCTGCCCACCTGGCTACCGCCCAGCAGTGCCGAGTATTGGCCACGGGTACGCGACTTAGTGCCCGGCGGCTGGACCGTCATCGTATCACAAGAGACGCACCGCAGCTCCGGGTCTTACTATATCCGATACGCCTTTATCCGCCCGCGCCAACGAAGTATAGAAGTTGATCGTCCGCCACTGGAGCCCCCAAGCCCAGAGGAGCTCGAGGTAGTCGGACTGAAGGGGTTCCTGAGTATTACAGCACCTGATATAGACCCGGTGCTTGTTGATCGCCGCCTACATGACGTAGCAGAGAAGCTGGCTTCTGGTAGGCCGTATTGGGAGCCTCTACCTCCAGATGTAGAGCCTCTTTCAGTGTTGAGCCAGCCAGAAGCGGCAGACATACTTCTAGACTTCCTTGGAGATGCCAAGGAGCTGAATAGGCGCCTCCGCGAAGCGATGGAGGAAAATCCTGAAGGTGAGTTTCCCTTTAATCAGTGCTTATTTGAATACAGCTGAATACTGTTTTGCCACGGATTCTAGAGCGAAACTGGTACCCAGAACTTCTCGTAGAGAGATGAGCCTGATTCAAGGCAAGCTACTGGTGTTACAATCAGGCGATTTATTCCAAATCCAAACATGCTTTTTTTCCGCTTATGGTTTATCTTCCAGTCACTACTTTTAAGGTCGATACGTGTATTTGATCATATAAGTTACCTACCTAAGGTATGACTAGTCGGTTGGCTAATATCAAGTCATGAAACCCGGCTCTTACGAGAAAATAGTCCTCCGGATTATTCCTTACTGTCCGGCCGCCATTAATTATGTAGTAGTCTTTTGGGGTTGGAGTATAGTGTATGATGGTTTTTATTTCTCTGTATTATGTTGCATGATGAAGCAAGCATTTAACACAATGATAGGAGAGGTCATATGCACGCTGCTTTGTAAAATTTAAAGTTTAGTTGCCACGGGTTTGCATCTGAGTAATTAATTAACTTTACTGGTGTAGAAGCATCCCATTTAGCCCTCTCACGGTTACCTTTGGTATCTTTAGGTCTTGCAGAAGCGCCGGCTAGGGCTGTCCGATCCCCGCATGTGCCGGCTGTGGGGCCGGATGCGGAGTCGATTGTCCGGGGTCGCTGCGAATAACGGCGCTAGCAGTTGGCATTATGGAAAATTACAGCCTTGGTCATTCTCAAACCATTGCTACTTGAGTTTAATAAGGCTTGACTCACCTATATGTCACCTCTGCGGTTGTGTGACCCCTTGGCGTTTGACCTATTGCAGACGGCAAACGGGCTCGGTCTAGTGGGGCAACCACTGACATTGGACCAGACGAGTACTGCTTGGCTGGAAATTAGTGAGGGAACAGCGTATCGACAGGGATTCAGGTAGCCGGCCGGTCAACACCACCCGTGGCGTTGCTGCATCTGCATGTGATAGGTAATGTGGTTGGGTTGCCTAGACGATTCAATACAAGAAAATAAGGCAGACGAGACTGGGTGTTGGTACCTGGGCAACCTAGCCACAGTCTTATCTGCCTGTTTGAAGCTTTTTGAAGCTTAGGCAAGGCACCTACCGAATACGTCGCCCACAATCCTAGGACCCAAGCACAAAACCAAGTTGTAGGATCACTTCTGAATCGGATAGCGAGCCACAAGATGGATAGCTCAATTGAAATGAAGATGTCAAGCTGTAGCTTGTCGCATGACCAAGCCCCGGACACGCCTAGCCTGACCGACCCTACAAGTGAAGAGTCAGCCAACAAAACCATCAAAAAGTACCTTCTAGCGGAGAGCGCAGAGTTTCGTGATCTGAGCAAGCTCCGAGAACAAGTAAGCACTTATAAGACTCGAGATCTCTGCATTGCTAACACATTTCGCAATACCTAGGGATGGAGCAACCCAGATGGCGATACCTTCTTCCAAAATCAGCGCCAAACCGCCGACAAAGCGGATAACCGAACAGCGTCACGCTTTTATGGCTTGATGAACAAGATTGGAGAAGAGCTACACGAAGCCACCAACGCTTTTGGCATACGGCGGAGCAAGTCGACGCAGCCGAAGGTCCTGGACCTGTGTATGGCTCCAGGCGGTTTCCTAGACACGGCTCTGCGCAAGAACCCCAGCGCCAGGGCATTGGCCTTCAGCTTGCCGATATCTAGCGGCGGGCATAAGGTTCTTCTCCCCGCAGCTTGGAATGTCGAAAAGAGATTCCTGGACGTAACGATGCTCGCCGAGGACATGGGAAGCAAAGAGATTCCCGACAATCACCCCGAAGCCGGCCGCTTCTTGCCTCGGCAGTTCAAGCCGGGCCAGCTCTTCGACCTTGTTCTGTGCGACGGTCAAGTCCTCCGAACACACGAGCGAGCGCCGTACCGAGAGAAACGAGAGGCCAGGAGACTAACAGTCACGCAGCTGGCCCTGGGTATGGAACACCTGAGGCCTGGTGGCACCATGATCGTCCTTCTGCACAAGGTCGAGAAATACGACACCGCCAATCTGCTGCGAACATTTTCCAAATTCTCGTCTGTCAGATCGTTCAAGCCCGAGAGCGCACATAGGATCCGGTCGTCTTTTTACATGGTCGCCGCCAACGTCCAGAGCCAACATCCTGATGCCGTCCAGGCCATCGAGGCTTGGAAGACCGCGTGGAAGGTGGCCACGTTCGGATCCGACGGGGATTACGAACAGTCACTCCACGTCAACAGAGAAGACGTGGGGAAGATGCTAGAGGAGTTTGGCACAGATCTTGTAAGTATGGGAAGACGGGCTTGGAGGGTCCAAGCAGATGCTCTCGCCAAGGCCCCTTTTATTCGGAACTAAGAGTCTTCGTCTTATCTCCAAGACTGGCTAGGGTCATGCGTACCTAGGTACCTAGGAGGTAGTCACGCAGCTTTATTCATTCCTATCGCCGCCTACATGTACCTAAGACAACCTCGAATTTACCGAGACCTATGTTGTGATTTGAAGCGCTGCCTAAACTAGTCGATCCTAGCGACGAACATTAAAGTACACAATACTTGGCCTTACAGGTCGGACAGGCCAATGCACTGCATTCGGGACATTGGAAGGACCATTTTCTACGAAGGTCCCCGCAGAATACGCAATTTATCGTGCACTTCTTCTTTGACCAGCCGAACTGCGGATGAAGGCATCCGGGAGGGCGTGCAGACGCAGGCGCAGGCTCCGTGAACTCGGGCTTTGGGCCCTCTGCTGCCTCTCTCATCTTAGCCCAGCTGCGGCGGGCGGCACCTTGTTTCTCTTCGATCAGTATGTTCTTGAGCCGCTCCTGCGCGGCTTGCTCTTGCTCCATCCTGGCCCTCCTTGCCGCCTGTTGAGATCTCCTTTCCGCTTCTTCCGCCTTTTCTCTCCGTATCCTCTCTCTTGCCGCCTGTTCTTGCTGTTCCCGGGCCCTGCGTGCGGCTTCTTGCGATCTCATTTCGGCTCGCCAGATCTTCTCCTGCCTCAGCCTTTCCCGCTCTGCTTTCTCCCTCGCAGCTTGTTCCTCTTCCTCCCTGCGACGCGCTCTCTCGGCCTCTGCCGCCTTCCTCTCTTTCTCCTCTCTTTCTCTGGCGAGACGTTCCTGCTCCTCGGCTTGTTTCCGTTCTTCTTCCCTGCGCTGACTCTCTCGTGACTCCCTGTATCGGTCCCATTGATATCGTAGGTCGAAGTATTGAAAATCATAGAAAGCGCGATTGTCTTTGTCCTTGAGGTATTCATAGGCTTCGCGGATCTAATTGCACACACTGCTTCAGTTAAGCTTAGTAGAGCTGCGTCGTGTAAACTAACCTTCCGAAAGTCTTCCGCGTCAATGGACTGGCCAGGGGCCTTTTTGTCTGGGTGGTGCTTTTTTGCTAATTTAAAAAATGCTAATTTGATATCTCGAGAGCTTGCTTGTTGTGGGACTCCCAAGTCTGTGTAGTAGTCTGGGGTTAGAGGTTTTGCCGAATTGAATGTATTCATCTTGCCCGCTGATCAAGGCTTCAAAGCTCAACTCTACCATGTCATAGTAAACTTGAAGAAATTGAACATGTTTAAGTCCTAGGACGATTGGAAAATGAGATGTCTTTTAACCCATCTGAAAAAAAATTACCTGCCGCCTCGTTCCAACGTCAAACGGTATCGACGAATAACAGTGAGCCTATGCAACGGGTGATTGCATCGGTTCGGATACCCGTATGCAATAACCGCTAAAAATAGGTCACCCGGATGTCTCGATACGATTCTTTTGATTGGACAGCGAGTGTAGAATCGTGGGCTGGCCCTATTGGTTTCTTGATCACAGTGTGCGGAAGTATAATGATAACTGGTATTAGTGTCTTAGCCCTTACCGTCCGGGTAGGGTTACCTACAGGTCACCATACAGTACCTGTAGCCTCGATGCTTCATTTGATAGGTATATTAGAGTATACGCATACCTCCACCTTTAATATTTCACTCCTAGGGAGTGACCACGCTTTACTCCCCCAGGTACAAGCATCCTCTTATAAAGTCTCTTTCACAGTGGTATCTGTAAAGTCTAAGCTACCTCTAAAAGGAGAAGAGGGATATGAGTATGACAGACTCAAGACGTAGGTACCCAAACAGTAAAGCCATCTAGACAGATATTGATGCTCAATTGTAGTCCGCTCTCCAACATTTCATTATTGGGACCACTGCGGCCGTCAACTATCAATTCAAGCATACTCGAATGTGAATGAACAACCCCATTCAATTTCACTTCACCTTGATTAACCCCTAGTGAGTCCAGACTGGATTCAAACTCGACTGGCTATAGTTAGGTCAAGAATATGGAAAGAAAATATATGAAGTTTAGCTTCAAGTTGTGTTGTTCAAACTTCAAAGCTCATGAGGAACCGGCATCTCGTAGCAGGCATGGTAGGAACACTGTAGTATAGTTTACGATTGCTGACCTAGATACTAATGAGCGCGGCCACTGTGTGAGTTGCAAAGTTGGGCGCTTGCCTAGAGGTAATGATGAGTATGATGAGCTACCTACATGGCACTCATAAGTTGTGAAGTCAATGCAACGGAGTTACGGGATAATATTGTTCCGATGTATTCAGGACTCAGGAGGCACTTCAAAGTGGGTCTAGCCCCTGTAAGCGTCGACTCCGGCGCTGCCCATCTATTTTCGGACTCAGCCACTCTCTGTTGAACATACGAAGTGCCAGGCTTCTGTAGCTGCCTAGTAATGATCTCCCATTCATCAACTAGCAGCATCTCGTCATCCTTTTCTCTACTGCGTTCTGATATCGTACCGAATCGATTGAAGGATTGAAAAGTAGAGCTGGGTTAGGTTGACGACCTTGGAACCTACTGTTATCATGAAGTCGCTCCTTACACAACTGCGCCGTCCGGCGAATGCGCGCTCATCATCTTTTGGGGACGCAAAGTCTGACATCGTCAGCCGCCTCCCTTTTGAACTGCATGTCCTTATTCTCCCCTATCTTGGAGAGGCGGATGTAGACTCCGGCCTTAGCGTTTGTCGCTCTTGGCGGCGCATATGGTTGAGCGAGGAAATCTGGCCCAAGCTCGCCCGGCAATGGTACCCGGGCCTCGAAGAACACATCCGTATGTCTACTATTGATGATGGACAAGATGCGGGCGAGGTGTTCCGAAAGGCCTTACACAAAATACAGAGAAGAAGAAGCGGAACATTTACATCGGCCTTGCATTACGACATGTGCGTAGAATCCGACCAGTTTTTTACTTTGAGCAAAGGTGTCCCGACTTCAGAAGGGGGCGTCCATTCGTATAACGATGTAGATGGACTGGAGCCGAGCTTCGGCAAGCATTACCCTCGTTTTATGATTTACAAAAATGGCCGAATTGCATGGTGGCCCGAAGCATACGTTCTCCCCTACTTCGCCATCGTTGATGATCTACGTACACGAAAACGTCGGGCGTACCTATTTCCTAACCGTCAAGGGGAGACTAACGGGTACAGAACGGCTATGGGCGACAAGTTGTTCATCATGGCGCGCGGAAGAACATTGCATGCCTGGCATCTGGAACTAGATCTACATCGCTCCACCGAAGTCTCGGAGGATATTGTCCGCTGCATTACTGAAGGAGAGACCGCCCTCATCATAACCAAATACGCTGAAATATTTTTATGGAGGTTTGGCCAAAAGCCACAGAATATTGATGTTGCAGGTTGCTACGAGAAAGAGCTCCTCGGAACTGCACAACTGCACGAATTCATTCCTGGGCACTATATCTCCCACAATCCCGGCTCCCGCCTAGTCCGTAGCGGGACTCTTTTGGATTTCATCATTTCCCCAACTGAAGAAAACGTCTTCTTTATCATTACATTTACCTCCAATCCGGTGAGGGAGCTTCGAGTAGAAGAAATCCGGGACGGAAAGCGCGCCAGAACGTACAGCTTAGAGCGAAGCAGATGGTTGGATCTCATCATAGAGCCTGTGGACTTTACGAACTTGCGTTGGGAGAAGGTCGATTCCTACGGCGGATACTGCTTGATGCAAGCTATATTCCAGACCCCCGAAGATTCCAACCCGGCTACCGTCCGCCAGCCTCCGTGTCGTTCTCGGGGTGGCAATCTCGTATCAGTGTGTTTCAACATTTATACCAAGACCTTCACAATACCCCATTACCACCAAAAGGAGATCCACAGCCACCAGAGCGTCTATCAGATTTGGAATAGCAGAATATGTGTAAGCGATGTAGATAGTCTACAAGGCTTCATCTTGTCCCATCAACCTTGCCCAGGCATCCCTCCTCGTCGCGACGATTCTCATTCCACCCCTCTCTACACAACGGTACCCAATAAACGAAATGGGTTGTTTCGGCGACAGCGGGTGCTACTCGAGGAAGACGAGTCTAATTTGGAGGTGATTGGCGCGGATTTTGCTCTCGATCCGTACACGCAGTCCCACAGGTCTCCCGTCGATAGCGCAAGCGTTGATCCTTCATTGGTTCCGGGGATCAGAAGACTGGTGGGCGACGACGACTTTATGCTATTGGTGGTTGGAGAGTCCTATACTGCTTGGAGTTTCGGAAACGAGATACCGGGGAAAACAACAGCTGACGGCGGGAGAAGCCTGTGGTACAATATCGAACATGCGGCATGGAGGAGTTCAAACATTGAGAAAGGTAGGAACTAGATGTATTTATAGAAATTTATTAATATAGGAAAGTTGAGTTATTAAGGGTTTCTTTATATGCAGTATATGAAAGGTCCTATATCACCAGCGAATAAGAGACCAAAGCGCCGGCTCAGCAGTTTCGTCACAAACTCCCCCTCTCTGGCTCATGTACGAAAGTCTTCTAAACATATATACACTTTTTATCGTTGTTGTTTTCGATCTACTTTTCTTGTGAAATACTTAAGCTGATCTCTATCCTAGGGTGCATCTCTATCTGGTTTTATTTATTACAAACTTTTCAAAGGTTATCATATACCAATACTCATTTTTAGCTATATCGGTTCACTCGATGTAACGCGAATACGTGCTGGGGCGTGAGACAACTGCAGGAGTGGCTGACGCATGGAAAAGATGTCTGAGATGCTTATATTCAATGTTATATGAAGATACGTGATTAAACTATGTCGCCAATCAGACACATCTCGAACTGCCCCCCACCCTCGCCCGGCGGATCTATTCAACATAGCATTTACTCGATTTTCGAGTCTGTCGGTTCCTTGGCGGAGACTTTGTCATCTGCCTTCTCTGCCTCCTTTGGTTCTTTATCTTCAGAGTCATTCCTTGCCCCAGCCGAATCCGCCATGTCTTCGGTACCTTTCTTTTCTAGTTCGGCAGCTGCTAGCGTTACGCCCCTGACTTGCTTGGACTTGATAATTGTGGCCAGGTATTCTCCAGTACCATCGTAGCCAGCCATCTTGCCTAGTTTGGATTTGAAGAATTCGACGTCATGTAGCATGCTGTCCCCAATTAGCACATGTTGTAAGCTACTTAGGCTTGATATAGACGAACCTGTCCCGACCTAATTCCGTCTTGGGATCTGCCTCCTGGAACGCTTTGCCAAGCTTGTCCTTATAACTGATAAAGACTGGAGTCATGAGCATGCGAACAGTTCCTTCTGGTAGAGTCTTTGTTAGGATGCGATTTAATGAGGTTGTGTCTTTGGCTAATGTCGCCATGTAGGGATGTACATTCTTCTGGCCAATGTCCCAGTCAATACCTTTCATGGCTTTTACGTGCGAGGCGGCCAGGCGGCTCATAATTTCGACTAGCTTGTCATAGATGCTGTTCTGGTGCTCTTGGTAAAGACGTTTGACCTTGTCAAATTCCACAACAATCGAGGCAGCACCACTTCCAGCATGGCGTCTGACAAACTCGCGGACGTGGCTGATCAGGGTCGCGATGAATCCCAATGCCTGCGATGCGAGGACTAGATGCTTCGAGGTAATGTTCTTCAAGCCTGCAGATCGTCTAGCCCCTGCGCCCAAGATAAGTTGTGCACAGCGTGAATTGAAAAGCTGGAGATAGGAGACTAATGAAGCCCCGATGTCTGGGGTTATCGATGGAATGCCAATTATCAGTTGTAAGAAACGGGATAAACCACTCATACAAAGAATTGCGGAGTTAGGAAGCATGGAAATTTCCTCGCTAATGGACGCATTCCTAATCCTGGCTTTGCCGTCGTCGTCGGGTTGTGAATCATCAGCCTCATTAGACTCAGGATCGTCATCTGAATACGGAATCCAAATTTTGAGACTATGTGACCATTCAGCCGGGTCTTCCATACTACAGGATAAAATCCTGTTGAGCTCGGCTGTGGCTTTTTCCGGAAAGCCTTTCGCCTCCCATTGATCAGATTCCATGCCTTGAGCAAGCTTTTGCTTTTCCGCATCGCTATACTGCTGTAAAAAGTCTTGAATTTGTCCATTAACGACTGTCTTAAAGGTTGTACCGCTCCGACCAGAGATTGATTCGCACTCGTTAGCGAAGTAGAGGTTTAGAGTAAAATATCGAAGGAACCAGACCGACGATAAATGCGTACTCTGCTCTGAACGGACTCGAAGGAGTTTTACAATCCTATCCTGTGCGATATCCACAGCTTGACCTAGGAGGTTCGGTAGGTTTATCGCTTCGTGAATTTCATGTGCCTCAAGTGCGGCAATGGAAGGCATCCTGGCGGTAGGACTAGTTAGTGACGACTTCATCTGAGGAGGTCTTAGCCCTGAAGGACTAAAGTCGTCACCTAACGAGCTGGCAACGTCTAGCATAAGTTTGACTTGTGTCGTTAACCTCCTCAACATCTCGGTGACACTGAGGTAAATTTTGACTAGTAGTTCTTCAGCATCTTTAGGGTTGAGAGCTCGTAGATTACGAGCTAGAATAGACGATTTCTGTTGCTGGGACAAATCTCTCCTTCCTGTCATGGTTGATGAAGACATTATTGACTCATTGTCATCATCGTCTGAACTAGGTAGAGGCCGTCGAATTAGATTGCGAATTTCCTTCAGTGCAGCATCTCTATAGGCGGTGGCAGCAGTAGTGAAGTGTTTCGCTTGGTGCAAGCCAGTCAAGCTCTCTAGTAACTCGGACCGAAGACCATCGGTTGAGCTTAAATAGGATGGGAGGGCAGAAGACTCTTGTGCATGGCCGCCTCGAGAGCGCGATGAAGCACTGGTCCAACGTATGAGTACCTCTTCCGTAAAGTCAGCTTCTGAGTGGCGTCGGAGGTCTTCCATAAGGAGACTGAGAAATCGCGTTTCGTAAGTTTTGCTGATTCGGAATCGTAGAGTACTCAAATCGTTATTGACGCCTTGTAGCACCGCTGTACCTCTAAGATCTCTTAACTGGAGATCCCGTCCATTTACCTTTAATGGTGTCTTGGAAAGATCTGGCTTGCCAGCGATGAGCTTCTCGAGAGAATCGATGCTTCCTAAAGCCCTTTTTACTTCTCCATTATCAACCAAAGACTCGCAGGTAGCAACGCCATCAACAATATGTTTTAATTGTAGGACTGTATCATGTAGCTGCTGGAGATTCTTCCGCCTTTGTCGCTTCTGGACAATATTGAACCCGCTAATTACAATCTCTTCATTCAAAGCCTCAAACCTTTTCCTAAGAGTCTTGATTCTCTCCACAGAGGCAGCGGCTTCTAAGTGAAGTTCCTGTAGAGAACCTAGTGCGGTAAAGAAGGTCGTGGAAGCTGCTGAAATGGAAGATATAAGGTGCATCTCGATTGTGTCCATATACCAGGATAGCTTTTCTTGTAATATCGCATTTGTTGCGAGGGCTTTCCGTGGTGCCGTTGTATTTCCGCCTGCTGAAGTATTTTCATCCAGCATTCCTGGTAGTGGTCGAACAACCTCTGACCTCTCACTGACCACGTCAAATGTGCGAGGGTTTTCTAAGTGAAAGTCTTCGTCGAAATAGACAGGAGGTATAGTTGACAACGGCGGTTGGCCCTGTATCGCTCTTCTTGCAAATCCCGAAGTAGATCCTCGAATCAGATTGGGCGTTTCTGTAGGTGAGAATGAAGATATGGAGGAGACGGTGCTTTTCCTCGATGCTGCTGGTGGCCGCTTTTCCGGCCGTAGGTGGCCTTCATCAACAAACTCGTCCGTTTTACTGCTCCTTCTGTGAAAGATATGTGACGCTTCACCTTCGTTCTCCTTCCCTCTTCGCAATTGTTCATATAATGCACCGAATTGAGTTAGATATGGTTTGAATTCGGCTGCGTCAACGTGCGCGATGCTCGTCAGTATCACTGGAGGGATGTCGCGTGCGGTTGGAGGCTTGTGTGCGCTTGATGCTGGAGCGGAAGAATGTGGTAGAAGTCCCGTTCGTACTATCGGCGGTTCCAATAAAGTCGATATTGCTTTTCAAGGTATTAGCTCATGCCTTGAACACAAGATAAGAGGACTTCAGTATACCATTCTGCCCTGTTTCCATCACAGCACTTGCCCAGCTACCTGACGCTGTATCCAGCGATCCTCCGATTGAATGGGCGGAGCTTGCCATCGAGCCTCGTCTTTGATGAGAATACGCGCTTGTAGAAGCTTGCCTTAGGAAGCAGTTAGTCTCTATCTCTCTTGCTAAAATGTCCCGGCCGCAATACCTATGAAAGGGGAAGTCCGTTCGACATGCATTAGGAGATACAACTGGCGACAGACTATCGACAGACTTGCATGCGCTGGAATTCGAATACATCTTGGCAGGTGTAGGCTACCAAGACGGCATTATCCCTCTTTCTAGCAGCAAGACGCCGCAAAATAGGATGATAGAAGCCAGCGCGGAATGTTGACCGGAGGATACAGACACTACCGAGAAATCATAGCAACAAATAGCACAAATAGCACAAATGTACACGCATGAAGATTTACAACTGTTGGTTGACGATTTGGACAGCACTCGAGATTAATCAGCTGAGTCATGTGCTGATAACGGTATGATAACACCCAGTCAGCCAGGCTCGAGAAGAAATGGCTGACTCTTGGCATTTTTCTGGTGGTCCGGGCTCCAAAAAAAGGTAAGAATCAGCCATTTCTTCTCGTGAGTTTTAATAAATAAATTTTAAAAGTTATGTAAGGAAGGTTTTTTATATTATCTTTTTTTCTTAAATAATCGTGAGTTTTAAATAAAAGGAACATTGCTAGTCGCAGTAATGGAGCTATCTTCTCAAAAGAACTAGGAAAAAAATGGAGACTGTCCTCAGCTTACTGCCATTGAACTGGGAAACACTGAAGCATGGTGAAGGTGGAAAGCCCTTGAGAGATGTACAATTGCCTAGTCTGACTTGGTGTCTAGAATGGGCTCGAGAAGAGTTTGAAATAACTAGAAGCGGTTAGAATAGGTGCGAATAGTGTCTAATCAGTTAGATTAGAAAGGATAGTAAGGGGTATTTACCCAAGACTCGAGATCCCTCTCGTTCTCTCTGAGCTCGCGGAACTTTGCATCCAGTTGCTCTACGCACCTATGTCAGTATTTATTCATTAAATACACCTGCATCCATGACTTACGTGCAGTGATGTACACATTTTCTAGATCTTCTTCCTTTAACTCCTGCAAGAAGTCTTTGGAGTCGGGGTCGCTGCCAATTTGACTAATCTGAAAGACCACAGCTTCGAAGCTTGTCAGTAATAACTTTCGAATATAGCAGGAAGAGCTGCACACATACCGCGTAGTGGCAGTCCATTTTCACGCAGGTAGTCCTGGCATTTGATAATCTCGTCTCTAAGCGTGTATCGCTTCTCAGCTCGACCATACGGGATCCCATCCGTGATAATAGAGACAAATAGGGGCCGCTTCATTTTCTTGACACTTTCATTGTACTGGGTGTACAGGAGAGGCTTCAAGATGCGTTCACGTAAGTTAGTTCCGATCTCAGTACACCCTGTCGCTTTAACTTGGGACATGATTGTCTCTATATCAATCATTCTCAAGTCATTAGCATTAGGCGGCTCGCTATTGATAAATCGTAGGTGAACACCGAGATCATCAGGGACTATTTTGGTGCAGATCGAGGCGATTCTTCGAACTAGATCCCGTTGATCCGTTATGCGATCTTCTCCTTGGGAATTATAGCGAGTATTCATTGACCCACTGTCGTCTAAATATATTGTCAGTCAACCAACTAGGAGGTAGGTATTACTTCACAAGCGCAGGGCCAAGAGAAATAAAAGTCGTACCGCAGTAAATGACAGGCTGATAAAGCGCAAATTTCACCAAGTTATCTGTGTTGGTAGATTGGCCCAAGACCGAACTTTCGTCATTCTGTAGGTCGAGGGCTTTTGACGTAATTTTCTCTAGCAAGGGCTTGCTGTCTTCGTCTTTGAAGAATTTCCCGAGCTTGTGCTTGTCCACAAAGTCGTCGATGCTCTTCTTAAAATCCTCCTTGGTCTTTGGCTCCGGTATTTCCTATAAAATAATCAATCAACTTTGAACTGGAAACGGTAACTTAATGGTCATCAGCTTACTGCAGCTATTCTCTTTGCCGTTGAGCTCTCCTTGTTGCCACTAATCTGGAATTTCTTCCATACCTTGTTGGCGATTCCAGTCAAGGCAGCACTGTTGGCCCAGGCTATAATGAAGAGTATAAGTGCCGCTATGAGGTTGACCATGGTATCACGCAAGTTGCTTCTCTGTTTGGTAGATTTCATGGCGTCGTCAATCTCTGGGTTGCCTAGCTTGTCGGCTAGTTTCGTGGCCGCCTCCGTTTGACCACCATTCTGGACGAGAAGCTGGATGACCTCAGGGTCCTAGAGGGTGTATTTGTTAGAGGATCGTGAGTTTCGAGATATGAATTAAGGCGAGCTACCTTTAGCTGTTTGAGCTCGTTCTCCAAAGGTGTCGACCCATCTTGAAGGTTTGGATGGCTGTATTTTGCGCCCGCCCCGTGTTTCAGCAGTAGATTAACTACTTCGGCACGGTTGTCGCCTCTGCCTCGAGATGTCATAATCCACAAGGGAGTCCGATGCAGAGTCGAGAGGGCATCCACTTCGGCACCTTTATCAAGGAGGAGCCTGGCCGCTTCGAAGTGCCCACTGCGCGCGGCTAAAGCGAGGGGAGTCAGGCCGATAGTTCCATTCCCCTTCTCCTTGCTAGGCTTATTAACGCTGTAGGTCTTGAGATAGTCATCGAGAGAAGCGCTTGTGAGGCTATTAGCCGCGGAATCAATGTAGAGGGACATATTGAAGTTGTTGTTCTATAATCCCATGAAAGTCTAGAGAACATGGTTGTCGATATGGCAGTTGAGATGTTGTTACTATTTATCTCCATATACCTACCTGGTAGGTAATAACGTATTGGGAGCATTTTGAGCCTCAACTCAGCGAATTTGGCCACAATGCTATTCACATAGTTACTGTCATCCCACGACAGCGCAGCCTGCTGCTCTAGACCGCAACGTCTAGGTAAAAGTCGCCATCATCAAGTAGTCAGGGAGAAATATTTCATCGCGACACAGCACGTTGGGCTCTATTATGAACATACTACTTAGTTCATATTGGCTATACGCTGACGAGGTGTGATGGGCATGTAACGCTTGCACCAATATCGGGTGCTGATCTCGGTGTAATATGGAGAGCTTGATGGAGGAACGGATGGAATCGCCATGAATTCGGTCGAAGAAGTTCGGCATACAGAGTACGATTGGTTGTATACGTGATCATCGTTCCACGATGATCTAAATATTGGTACTCAGGTGACGCGTCGCGTCATGGTGACTCTGGGCTTATGGCAAGAAAATGATTTGTTTGAGATAGAGCAAGTCACACCTGATAGACTACAAGGTTGCCGACGATACCTACGTGTTTGTTATCAATTCGAGTATACTCTATCATTGAGGCTCTTTTGAAACCGACTAACTGTACTCGGGCAACTATTGTAGAGGCCGTAGTCCTCCCGTGACTCACGATGATCGGCTCGCTGGGCGCCAACGATATAGCAATGGTGCCTAACCAAGTTGGAGAGCACCTAAAACTGGAGAGCCGACGTTACATGCGTCTGCACTTTTCAGCTTCAATATTCTACCTAAAATGGAAACAGTGGGGGTAAAGATCTGTTGCTTACTCTTTGCCATTTACCAATCGGTAAACCGGCTATGTCTATCTACTAGATGTACCCCCAACTAGAGCCCCATCGTCTTGGTGCAGGCATATTTGATAGAAGGTCATGAGGCTCTGCTTGGAGATGAAATGTCTTTGATCCACATGATGGAATTCTACCTATAAATTCAGGGACGAATGGTTTCAAAGTGAACGTCCCTAGGTGAGCAAGCCCTCATAGAGACATACTCCTACTCTATCATTCAAATCATGAGTGTCCAAGATCTCGCTCGTTCTCTCGCAGCTGTTGGGTCAGCCAAGCTCCCAAGCAACGAAGGCCACGGACTTTACCTTCTCAGCGTGAGAGATGGTAACCTCGTTGAAAAGTTCTGGGTGGGTCATACCCTCCAGAACGAAACGGTGATCGCATCAGATGCAAGGGATGATACTTCTGCTTCATACCTTCTTGGCCTCGAGGAAGATCCCGTATGCTTGATTCCCCCCCACGAGTAAACTTGCGGCCATGTCTGCTAACGCTATACCATATTGGCTCCCAGCGCCGAGTTTTTTACATTGACCAGGAAAACTCTGTGCAGTGCTATGCATACGACGAGGAGATAGAGGAGTGGGAGGAAACGCCACTGGGTGGTAATTGGAACGTCACCACATGCCCACAGAGCAAGTTGAGTGCCAACTATGGCCCAAAAGGCGAGGTTGTGGTTTCCTATCAAGACGAGACTGGTCGACTAGCCGGTATCTTTAGCACGGACGAGGATGAGTGGGAGGCATTTGGCCCTCTAGAGGGTAGTCCTGTTTCCGGGACACCCCAGTGTCTTGATGTCATCAACGACAAACTGCACCTGTTCTATGTTGAGAAAGGTGGCGGCGTCAGCTACTTGGTTCTTGACCCTGACACGGGTGATTGGCAAGGTAAGAGTCCCAAGATATTCTAATGTCAAGTGTCTGCTAATATTGGGTTTGAAATACCAGCCAACGTGCTCATGGACGCTGGATTCGACACCCCTATTGATAACTTTAATATCGCTCAAGACCCGGAGACTGGCTCTTTCCATGGTTATTTTCTAACAGGTGGCTCCTTGTGGAATGCCAATGGAGAGAAAGAGAAGGTCTGCCTCGGAAAGGTTCAGGGCGATGGTAAGCTTATCCCTTCGACCGCGGCGCAAGCCGGGTGGTTTGTCAGATGGCGAAGACTACGAAGAGTTCGTAAAATCAGAGAACGGAATGATGTATATTATCATGTTGTAGTCCACCACGTTGTACTCCCCTCACAGAAAAGGGTCGCTAGAGGCTACCATCCTCCTGCTTGGAGATACTATTAGGGAAAGAGAGTTATGCCGATATGGGTCCATGGCATTGGTCCAGATTAGGCATGAATACGAAGCCAGATGATATAGATACCTGCCTCCTACCTAGGTACCTACCTGGTAATCTTACCATTGATCTAGCATAGCCTTTAATTAAACGGTCCAGGTGCTGGGGTGACTATTCAATTCTTAAGGCGTGGCAATATATGTAGGGCAAACTATTGCACGGGGGTGCATATAACCAATTAGGAATTTATCAAAGGATAGCGCGTCACCTTCATAACTCAGAATATGCCTATTTGCAGTCCCTCTTGAAATTATAAGAGTTGAAAGCTTTCCCATTCCCTTTGAGAAGGAAGTAATATTAGTCTTCCTTAATCAAATCACTATGGAGGACGATCCACGGGATTCTGAAGAATTCACTTCAGGAATCCCCAGCCTGCCCCCAGAACTTTGGCACTCTACTAAGCGAGGTATTGAGCAACCCAAAACTGAGCATTTCGGAATAGATTTAACTACACCTTCTCGCCAGTGGGAAAAATGGGTAGTTAAACTGACTTTCGAAAAGTCTGGAGGTGAGCGGATATCCTGATTGCTAATTCACGACGAATAAGACTAACATAAGACTTTTTGTGTCCCGTGGAAAGATGAGAGGCATGGAAATGGGTTTTTCGTCAACGTGCCTAATGCCGACTTTGATGTAATCCTCACTGCTGGACACAACCTTGTCGACAAGCCGCAGCATTATTGTAACAGCATTAAAATCATCAGCTCTGCCGCTGAGATTCCCGTCACTCCCGATATGGTTCGTGTCTGTGAAAGATATTTTAATGAGCCTGAGGACACGAATGCTATTTACGATTACGGGGCCATTCTCTTGAAGCGGCCTAAAAGCGACCGTGTCCGTGGGTTTGGTTTTAATCTCATGCTTGGCCTCGCACCGATCCGAGAAGCATCAGGGTCGTCCAATAAGACAAGAGATATACTTCAGGGGGCATCATTATACGTCAGCGGATATCGACCCGAAGACTTGCCGATGGAAACCCCGCCTAAAAGGTCGGAAGGGAGATGTATTCGACCTAGTCGTCACGATCTAACATACGAGGCCGAAACGATCCAGGGTATGAGTGGAGGACCCGTATGGTTAGGATTTCGGGGTGTTGAGACAGTGGTTGCAATCCAGTAAGTTTTATTATCCTGTTCGGATACTTAACTCCTTTAAGGTATACCTACTTACACCTTCACTCTTAAGCAATTACGGAGAGGAAAAGAAGGGTCGGGGAAACCGAGGGTCACGTCTCAATCTTAATGTATGGCGCACCATATTTGACTGGGTCAGAGTAGGATGGTATGGCAAGTCACTTCATTACCGCGGCTCTCCGACCTATTCAATGCATCTCCACATACGGCGGTCTCAGACTCCGGCGGAGATCGCCGGGGAGGGCCGTGTGCGAGTGGGTAAACCGGGCCGGGTGGATACGCTGTTTGATATTCTGCCCGTGGCGGTGCCACCGAAGGTAACAGAATCGGATGCCGGGTTCGGCTTTCGCTTGAGGCTCGCAGACACCGGGACCGAGGATGACACCGCACCTATATGGGTAAAATGGAATCCCAATCAGAATGATGTTTCCATTACGAGGCATTTTGATGCACGTTGCGAGGTTAAGCTACAGCAGATAATCACTCAACCGGGCAAACAGTCCAAACCGTTTATGATTAAAGCCCAAGATGGAGATAGTTTCAAGATGGTGCGAATGGCAATGGACGGCCTAGACGAGGGAGACTTGGAATTGTTGGATGACGACCCAGAGAGCTTCGAGGACACCTCAGAGGTGTCGTTTGTGCCGACTACCAAGCATAAAGTGAGTCATGACCTTGCTATTTTCTTTTGTGTTTATTTAATTATTCGTCATGTAGTCTAGAAAAGGAGAAAAGGATGAAGCTTGAGCTAACAGCGGTTATAGTTATTCGAGTTAAAGTAGTTGGCAAGCTTCCTAAACTACCTACGCAATAGGCTAAAAGAAGAATGGTATGTCAGGATAGAGTTCAAGGCTCGTTATTTTCGCTTCAATCTAGAGAATGCTCTTGATATGCAATGGGTTAGAACTTGGTGGGATGGGTGACTTCGACTCTGGAGGTAGATCTGAGAGTGGGTGTTGCTTCAGCCAGACTGGAATACCATAATGTGAAAGTCTCGTGCTGCACGATGGTTCTGAAATAAAAGGAGTAAAATGTCCGACAGTGGGCACAATGCAATGTTCTTCGGCGTTTTGAGCAATGCTGACATGGCAAAAAGTCAGTCTCACGGATTGTCTCCACTCTCTTAGTGCTCTGCCCTAAGGAACTTCTTAATCGGGCACTGTGAGATCTTAGTTCTGCAGATAATTGGCGGTGATATTCGAACCTAGCTGCCGATAATTTCGGCGAGACGAAAACAGCTAGTCATGATCCTATCTTCAGGGCGCTTATAATGTAAGCGGTTCGGACAATCGTTGTTTTCATCGAGTAGCCAGCCCACAACACCTTCAATTCCTTCTAACTACTAGAAGCCCTAACCTAGGCCGTTTGGGAAAAGATGCCTGCCACAAAACCATTTGACCCCTTCCACTCGGAGCGCCTCGTCTACCGCGCCGTGGAGGATACGCCGGGAGACGAAGCCTTCGTGCACTCTATCCAGCAGGATGCAGAAGCACAGTCTGGCTCTAGCTACGGCCTCTTACGACCCGAAAGCAAGAAGGCGAGCAACGAGTTCAAGCAGCACATTGCCGAGAAGTGTCTTCTCGGCGCCATCATCTGTCTGCCGCCATCCGATGATAAGGAGCCGGCCGGAGAACCCGTGGGTATCATATGCCTCAAGTCAAACCCGCCGCATCTCGCGCACCACAGATGGACCGACATCAGCATTGACATCGCGAGAGAGCATCGTGGCAAGGGGTACGGGGGTGAGGCGATACGGTGGTCGATGTGGTACTCTTTCCAGATCGCCGGGCTGCATCGCGTCCAGCTCGGGGCCTTCTCGTTCAATGAGGGAGCTATGAAGCTGTATAGCAAGCTTGGGTTCAAGGAGGAAGGTAGACAGCGCGACTGGATGTGGTTCAATGGTGGCTGGCACGATCACGTTATGTATGGTATGCTGGAGGACGAATGGCGGGAGATGCAAAGAAAAGCCGGCGAAGAGCTATAGCTATAGCTATAATCTAGCAAGACATGTCATGGCAAATCGAAGATAATGAAATCGCATCTCGGGGGTGGAAGTGCGAATGAATTGTTGATGCAGGGGCGTAGTGTGGAATGATAAAAAGGGGTAAGTACCTGGCTAGGTAGGTACCTAGCCTACCTCCTATGTACCCCCACATGATCTCCTTCTGCGATGATTCTGTGTAGAATTCTATTCTCCGTTTGAGACGAGGAAATGGCGCCGCAAGAGATGCAGGCAATGACGCTAGTACGTTCATCATAAGGAAGGCGATGGGTTGATGGCCTCGAAAAAGAGAACCCCTCTCTCTAACCTCTGACTTCTGCAGCCAATTCTTCAACTCTCCCCCCAATTTCTCAATTTCCCCCCGACTCCCAACTCTTCAACTTCGGGATCCTGAGCATAGCAACCACACCAAACACAGATGAACCATTCCCCTTGTTGAAACATACGGGCTACGAGACCATCCAATGTCAACTCATATACCATATCTTTCCCTACCACCCTCCGGGAATCCCAGTTCTAGTTCGTCTAGCAACACCGACGGCGATGGCCACGCGGACCTCGATGATCGATAAATAGGAGATTCATGAGAAACATGGTCAACGCGGCAGTTAAGGTATGTTCATATCTCTCCTCTACTCTTTCTTATACCTCTACTCCCCCATTTTCTGATCATCTCTCCTGTGTTCTCCTCACTCAAATGTGTTCGTCGTTTATTAGAGAACTTCATCTGGCTAACGACTGGAATAGTCCGATGTAGCTCCAAGACGGCGCAGAGTCTCCTACGAAGCTTTCCCTCTTGCCGAGAATGGAATTCCATTTAGCAGATTCAGTCTATCTGCACTCATTAGTGCGCTCGCTCGACCTCAAGGACAAGACAAATATTGCGAATTGATCCGGAAAATGACATTGGTCAACGACATAAAGCGGAGCGGGAGATCCTGGTCCACGAGACTTGGCATAGTTTCCTAGACAGACCGGATCCCCGTCGACATAATTGATCCTAGACTCAGCGGACAATCTAAACCCGACGAGTCCATGGTGGATGCCGAGGACGACCACGCACATCACCACCATCGCTGCTGTCATCACAGCTATGATGATGTACTGTTATCGGGCGACGAAAGATCTACTCACTAGCGAGAACATCATAACAACAAGTGCCCCAAGGCTTTCGACATGCATCTACCAGTTGAGTTCCAGATTCCACCATCCCGCAGCAATAGGCGTGTGGCTTGGGATGAGCGCTGCAATCACTGAGGAGAATTCCATCAGCACAAGAACCCAAGGGCATTCAAGGAGCACGTACCATTCAACTACCAATGTGCGTTTGAGAAATTTGACCAAAGGTTCGCAACATTTGATGAGATGCGTATCCACTTCATATCTTCGCATGGCCATACGGACGCATCTACACCAACTTTCATCATGTCAGAGGCGTGGCCTTGCGGCTATCTGGACTGCGATGGTAACTCCATCGATAGAGAAGGACGGGACAACCACTATCGCATGCATACATCCACAGATGAGCCTGTTGCCTCTAAGCTTAAGTGTAAGAACTGCATTGAGGTTTTCACTACCCCGGATAGCCGTGAGAAACACTTCGCAGACGCCCCCAACCCAAGGCTCACCCCACCAAGATTCAACTGCCGTCTTCACTGGGTACACAAGAAAGGAACACCGAGACGCACACCACTTGTTGCATACCAACACGCCAGGCTTTCAGTGGCCTGTGTGCGGAATCGCTTCACACGGGATTCTAGATGGTGAAATCGTATCTTAGGGATGAGTGTATGAATGGATTGACATTAAATGGTGTGCAGTAGGGATTTGAAAGAGGGCAAAGGTCGCACCGATGATCAGAACTCATTCAACTTATGTGTGTGTACGCCAGATACCCGTTCACATCAAAGGGCACAGATGTATTGTTTTGAAGCTATCCGAGTATTAAAATTATATCAACTATATTTCTGGGACGTTTCCATGGCTGGCACTTACGGTGCTACACATCCGCCCGTCCTTGTTGACCGTGTATGCTTCGCTGCCCACAGCAACCTTGGCATATAACAAGTTATTCGGATCGTATTTGCTCTTAATCCTCAATAGTTCGGGGTAATTTACCCCGAAGAAAGCTTCTTGCCAGTCGTGTTGCTGGAAGTCTGCCTCGTTGATATAAGCGCCGGAACCCGGAGTGGCCGCTTCAATAGTGGGCTGTATCTCGTCCGTGATCTTCCACTGCGCCTCAACTCCCTCCTCGAAAGGAACTTGGAAGCTCCATGGCAGGGTGAGGGACGCATGGACGATCGACTCGCGCCACGGGGGTAGCACAGAGTTGACATTGTCCTGTCCAAATCGGGAGACATTAAGGCCCACGCCAATATAGGTTACTCCCATCTCGGCAATCTTGCGAGCGGTCGGCGCGAAGTCGGGAAGCACCGAACGGGGTATCAGGCGCCCGCCGAAGAGTTGGGTGCCGACTTGAATGTTTCCTTCAGGTAGGGGGCCCCAATAGTTGTCGTAGTGATCCGAATAACTCGAGAATTCGGTGACCTTGGGTTCAAATGAAACATTCATGGCCGAGAGGGAGTCAGCGAAAGGTTGGAGAATCTGCTCGACCTCTGCTTGCGTCTTGTTGTATGCTGTCATGGCCGGTATCTGCAAGAAGGTATTGGTGAAAAAGTAAATGATCATGACGCCGGAATCGACGATGCTAGGTAGGGCGGCGTGGAATGCATCTATAATGTCAAATATTTGATCTGGGTCTTCGTCTGAACCATTGATTAGAAAAGATGCCCCGCTGACCGTGGCATCTGTGTGTGCTTTAACTGTGATCGAAGTCACAACGCCATAGTTACCCCCGCCGCCGCCGCTAAGAGCCCAGTAGAGATCTTGATTTTCCGTCGTCGATGCCGTAAGGAGCTGCCCAGTTGGGGTGACAACTTCGAATGAGAGTGTATTATCAGCTGCCAGGCCGAAGTTCGTGCTCAGCCCCGAGTGCCCACCGCCCTGAGTATAGCCTCCCGCAACTCCAACCGTGGGGCACTCGCCAGTAAGGACAACAAGTCCGGCTGCGTGGGCCGCAGCGATAGCTTCGTAACCTAAGACGCCGCCTCCAAGCTTTAACGCCTTGCCCTTGTAATAAGAATCATCCCAGTCCAAGACCTCGGTGCTTCGCAGTTGATGGACCCACACCGCTAGCGCGCCGGCGCCGGTGGATCGGCCTAGGTAATCATGTCCGGTGTTGCGGATAACGAACCGAATATTCTTCTCGTCAGCGAATTTGAGGGCGGCAATAATATCATCCGGGCCGGACGCGTTCACGGCGTAGCTGACATAGTTGCCAAGAGTGCACGGCTTGCTCCGGGGCTGCCAAGGGTCGCAGGAATCGTTGGCGAACAGGGGCGCCATGACGGAAGAAGAAGACTGAAGACTGTATTGGGCGATCTTAATTACGATCGTTGCGTGCAGGACTTTTGCAGACCTGTGCGACATAGGTACATAGGTAGCTGCAGAGAAAGACAACACTTACTGGATGCCAGAATAAAGCCACTGGTCCTGCAACGAGGCGCATAATTCTTCATCGTATGTCGGATCATGGCAGGGCGATCCTAGGGGGACGGTAGCGATCAGGCGGCCACCCACCGTGTCATTTAGCGAAGCCCATTCGTCTTGCGAGGGCCAATTGGCGTCGCCAGGCAGATATTTGCACTCTGCGAGTTGTGACGCGCGTGATGTGATATCAGCGGCTTTTACAGCTGGCGACAGCAGTAGCAGGGGTGATAACAGAGCTGACAGCATGATGGCTGAATGGCAAATGAGGTGCTGAAGTCTCTTGAAACCATTCCGTCCTGGATTTTTCCAAGACATTACCTCATGCAGCAAAGCATTGAAGAAAAGGTCCATTGGATATTTACTCGTCGAGGTGGCTGGGGATGAATGGGCTCGAGCGCTCGCTGTAAGCAATATTTATGAGCTATCATACCCATCATATACCTACCCCACTCATTATCATATCACATCTCACCGCGTTTGTTAGGGCGGGATCAAACTGCCTTCTTTGTCTGTTCCCCGGTAGACTGCGGGCGATGTCTCTAACCCCTCTCGTAGCCCCTTACTTGCTGAATGTACCTGCACCCTCGAAGCTCCCAATCGCGGAAACGCTGCACATGTACTTGGTATTTACTGAGATTTCACGTACCCAGGTACTCGAGATGATATTCCCTTCATCTGGGCAACGTGCCTTCAGGGAACCATTTCACATGTATAAATACATTGATTTGGAGTAAGGGATGACCATGTCAAAATAGAAACAAGGTGCTCAACCGGCGCAAGTACTAAATAGGTCCGATCCGTTGTGACGGATACGCTAGAGCAATAATACGGCTAGCCGAAGGAGCTAAGTCCTTGTATGGCATAGTTCCCCAGTGCAATAGAAGCTAACTCGGACGTGTTCCGATATGGTGCCAGATCTGGAGTTATCAACGTCTCCAGGTTTTAATCGCGAGAAGAGGCGCTGTTGATCGGCCGGTGCAGAGATAATCATCGCGTCAGCACTCATGAGCCCAAGACGAAGGTCATACCAAGACGAAGCTGTCTAGGGTTCGTATGGTGTGCACTACCCGACTAACAGGCCGCACGGATTGGATTTAGACTCGCTAGTGATTAAAAAAAAGGTACTCATCAACTCCACCGTGCTGCCGTGTCGATGCTTCGTACCTAACCGACCCTATTTCATCAGGCATGAACGGGATCCTTCGAACGGGAGAGCGGCATTAAGTGGATCGCGTGCCGATCCTAACCCCAGACACTAAAGCATCCATCCCAATGGGCGGTTCCGCAGGATCTTACATGCAGAAGAATACAACTACAAGTATGACAAGGTGTGAAAGATCAGGACATCAAAACGCTAATGATGGTCATGTTCATGTTAAACGAAGAGGGAGAAAAAAAATTGCTGCACCTCAATACAACTTGATAAACGGGTTCAACCAAACATCCCCCCTATTTCCCCACGTGGTACCTACAGGCTGCAGCACTATGTTTCTCCGTCCAGAACGCCTCCGCCGTCTTTTCACCGAGCTCATCTTATGGCATTAGACAACCCTGGCGGCGATCGGTACCTGTAACCAAATAAGCCTCGTCATATCACAAAAGCCATTCATGTACAAAATGTCTGAGTCCCCACATCATAGTACCGGGTCCACGGATACTATTCGTATCTCCTTTGCCTACCTCGATGCTGGGTAGGGCTCGACATTATGGGTTGGACCTACAATACTCCTCAAGGGACGCCAACCGAAGGGCCGCAGATTACGGCTATCGCTACAACGTTCACGGGATTTTCACTCATTTTAGTATGTCTCAGAACGTACGTGAGAGGATGGATTGTCAAGGCATTTGGTAATGGTAAGTTGATGCTCGACGAAGGCCATCGCACCCAACTCCCCATTCGAAATGCTGACCATAACGTCCGATCGATCTTAGATGACTGGATGATAATGGTGTCATGGGTACCCAATACAGCGTCCCGGCTCGCAAATGAACAAAACTGACTAGATGTAGTTTGGGGCATGCGTTTACTCAACGTGTACCACTGTCCGTATGTGTTGCGCATCTCTTTCCTCATCTACCTTCGCTAACTCGATGCCAGAGACAAAGTATGGCTTAGGCTTGACGAGACTCGATGATATGCCACCTGAAAACGTATTTAACTTTGGACTGGTAAAGCCTCACCCGCGGACTATGGACGAACATATGCTCACTCGAACAGGTCCAATTTATTGGTGCTCCATTGTGAGTTGTAAATACCGTCAATCGCACCTGTCCTCTAACGCTAGTACCCTTCGCCGTAGCTATGTAGTCGGAATATGGGGCTTCAAGATGAGCTTGTTATTAAGTTACATGCGCTTCTTCCAGGGGAGGTATAGCAGGCCATTCTATATCATCTGACCATCCGATCACAGCTAATGACGGGTAGATACTATACAGCAGCAATTGCTATTGCTGTCGTATGCACAATGGCGCACATAGCGTTTGCTTGTGTCTTCTTATTTCTCTGCACACCGGTATGTCTACCCCTGACGCAGACCTAACTGAGGCATCCTAACATCCGGTGATAGATTGAAAAGCAATGGAACCCCAACGTTACTTGGGGACACTGTGCTCAGGCCGTACCATTTTACTTGAGCTTCTCCTCTCTAACAATGTGCTTTGATCTCCTAGTGTAAGTATTAAAGCGTTGGCGTGGACTGTGCGGTACACTTCTAACAGCCGTACTTCAGGATAGGGCTACCGTTTCCAGTCTTGGTGCGGTCCAAGATCCCCCGCCGACGTAAATCCGCCCTCCTAGTCCTCTTCGCGCTGGGGGTATTCGTCACCGCCATACAGATCATCCGCATCCAGACCATCAGCAGCCTCTCCAACTACCTCGACTCCGCGCGCGCGATCCAATGGTCTATCGTCGAGTCCAACATCGGCATCACCATCACTTGCATACCGACGCTCGCCCCCCTCGTCAAGTACTTCTCAGAGAAGACGCGAACGGGCACCGGATCGTCGTCGAAGAAGCCCGAGTCGCGGTACGCCCTGCATCCATGGCGGAACGGGTTGCGCGCCCTGGGCAGTCATGGAGACCACGAGACTGATATCACGGGAATATCACTTGGAGGCAGTACCGAGCGCATCCTTGACACGAATGGCATTGTAAAGAGGACAGACGTAGTTGTGACGAGGCAGTCGGTCCGGAAAACCGACGCGGGAGGGAGCGGGGACTTGATAGAAGAGGAGCTGCTTGAAGCACCTCAGCATGGGTCTACTTCAACAAGTGTATAACGGTTTGGTTCATGTAGCAAGGAGCAATGGGCATTTAAAGGAATCAGGTTTTGGATACAGCATACAACGATGGGCAGGACTAACGGATGCGGGAATACGGAGTATACATATGGGATACCAACCGACTGAATCCTACTGTAAGGATGGATAACTAAGGGGTGGGCACCAAAAGGAGTACTCTTGCAT
The DNA here is from genome assembly GCA_028565235.1 of Hypoxylon lenormandii. NCBI lineage: Eukaryota > Fungi > Ascomycota > Sordariomycetes > Xylariales > Hypoxylaceae > Hypoxylon > Hypoxylon lenormandii. The sequence continues at coordinate 26,015 of JAOWAP010005660.1, forward strand.
AGAACATCGACTTCTGGTTGGAATTGGCCTCTATCTCTACTTGACAACGAAGGCCTCTTGTCACACGGCAAAGAGCCTTGCTATTAGTCCTTAGAAGCCACCTCGCAAAATCATTTCTGCCGGCATCAACCCATAATAATCCGTGTATGAACCCCTCCCGCCACCGGCTCTTGATTGTCCGACACAGCTTGTCATTTAAAGACTGCGCCGTCCATTCTGCCCGGTTCCGCTATGCTCGGGTCGTGCTCGTAGGTTCTTAACTCCACCGCATGACAGCTGACAAAACTCCTCGCGTACACTCTCGTTTCCCTTCGCAATGAAAGCCTTCAAGATAGTGCGATGGGGACAGCCGGGCCAATATGTCCACGTGACAAAACCCGAGCCTGGCCCATTGGACGTGCTTATCCGCATGAAGGCCGCGGGCCTCTGTAGATCGGATCTAGACATGGTGGACAGCCATCCCGGCTCGGCGCCTTACGCAAACTCGATCGACGCGGGCTATATCCTAGGCCACGAGAAAG
>JAOWAP010005661.1:0-12676 GCA_028565235.1 Hypoxylon lenormandii
CCAAGCGATGAGGGAACTAAGACGTTGTTGCACGAGGAGCTATGGACCTAACAGCTACGAACGTCTTCGTATATACAAGAATAGCAGACAAGAAGCCTATTGGGCAAGGGAGCCTCTGATACCCCTAGTGGTACAAGCACCTAGTATCACCACCCCAAAGACCACGATACCTTCCGGATAGTAAGGGCTATGTTTGTGTAGCCAAACCTACGTCCCGACAGAACCAAGTAGACCAAAGTAAAAGAAATAAAATAAAAATTACCAAGCTTCAAATGAATCACCTGGTTAGGTAGGTACAGAGCCTTATCATTCTACTCTTATTCTCGTTGCTCCGTTGGACAGGCCTCGCCCCGGACTACGAAGTGACTGATCGCTTCAAATCACAACTTGCTTCTTTTTCCACATAAGTAGAGAAGCCGGAACTTGCAAGGCTGCCGAGACGCACAGAACAAGAACCTGGCGATTGTATCCCTCGGCAAGAGTGTATCGAACTTGTTCCTGAAGGGCTTGAGGCAATGTTCCCAAGACCTGACTTAGGGTATCGGTGTCCGACACGCCGAGAAGGGTTTGGAGTTGTGGTCGTGCGTAGGTGTTGAAGACGGAGGTTGAGATTGCCAGAACCATAGCACCGCCCATCATCCTGAACTGAGACCCGGCGCCCATCGCAACAGCTAAAGACGAGTTAGGTAGGGTTATCTTGTATGTTCGGAAACAGGCTCACCATGGTCACGCTTTTCGTTCACCCACGGAATCAATATGAATAACAAAGCAAAGTTAATTCCGCAACCCCAGCCAGCAAGGATTTCGAATCCATATATACGTGCGGGTATCTCCAGACTGGATGGGAGCGTGCCCAAGAGAGCGAAGCCGAGTACTTGGAAACAAGACCCTATTAGAAGTAGATATATCGGCGGCACCTTCAATTTTCCAGCGATCGTGGACGCGACAATGGAGCTGATTGGAATCATAACCGTAAAAGGTATCAGCCTGACACCAGCATCTAGGCCAGACATGCCGTATACCAGTTGAAACCTTTGTGGGATGATGAACATGCAGATAACAGTAGGTCCGCCAAGCAAGACAAAGTTTCTAGGAGTCAGGTTAGAAAAATCACTGGTCTGGAGGAATCTGGGGACATTTAAAGGCTCGTACAGTAATATGCCCAACATTTGACGATTGATGAGGAACCTCCAAGGTAGAATTGGCTCGCGGATCTTATCGGCCAGCGTAACATGTCGTTCCCATACAGCTAATGCAATCCAAAGGAGCCCGGATACGGTCAACAAGGTAATGACATATGCTGACCTCCATGGAAACCGCTTATCGGCTTCCTCGAACGCAGATGTCAAGGCCAGAGTTGCAAAGAGAATGAGGATAGTCCCCGGTATATCGATACGACCAAGCGTAGATCTTGACATTAACTCTTTGAAACTCTTTTTTCGGTAATCCGTTCGATTGTGATATGGAAAATGGTTCGGGATAGCAAGGAGTGCGACTAGGAACGCCGGGACGGCTATGGGGACACTATCGTAGGTATAAAACTTTAGTAGGTTGGCAACGTTCATTAAGGATTCAAGAACTCACTTAATGATGAAAATCCATCTCCATGTTGTGTTTGAGGCTATGGCGCCGCCAACGATAGGCCCTAAAAGCAGCGCCAAAGCGTTGACAACGGAGATGTTCGACACGAATTTCGGGTATTTCTCTGGCGGGACAAGATCCACGACTATTATGGTAGATAACGACCAGCATCCGCCGCCACCGATACCTTGAAATGCTCGGAAGATCACACTACCACTGGATTAGTATATATGACGAGGGTGAATAGGAACTACCTGGAACGCCTCACAGTTGTACCAAGGTCTGCGAAGCACTGCATGCAGCTGAGAAGATGATGAATATCACGGTGGATAGCAAGAAGATGGATTTCCGACCGAAGATGTCGCTAAACTTGGCACAAATTACGATGACAGCTACGTAGTGGTGTAAGCCGACGAGGAGGGCGAGTACTAGGGGCTTTGTAAACTGACCTACGTAGCCAAGCAAGTAGCTGGCGACGACCCAACCTACGTTTTCGAAACCACTCAACTCGTTTGTGATGGCGACTAGAGCAGTGATTACGACAGGGATCTCCAGGTTGGTCAGGAACATCATGATCGCTATGCTACCAAAGACATTAATAACGTTAGCATACTTGAGACGTCTGTCTGCTTGACTTACGCAACAGAGATAAACCAAAACCTGGGACCCTGGATGTACACAATATCGCTCTCGTCGCCCGGTTGTTTAGATTGTTCGGAGGCCATATTGTCTTCTTTTCGCATCGAGTCGGACATTGAGTCGTGAGCTCCGTCGAAAGACTGAAGCGTCAGGTCGGTAGTCGGTTTGAGTGCCATTATAATACTAAAGGTCTCCCGATAAGTAATACTAGTGGATGTAGATGTATAAACCCTCAGCAAATGTAAATCTAAGGAACTGCGGGAGAGATGGAGAGACAAAGGGACTTAGGGGGAAGGGAAACTTTTAAACCGTGAAACAAAACTGTACACAGGGCTGGGGGCTGCTTTCAAAGAACGGGTTGCCGGTCCCGAATATTAAGTCAGTAGCAATGGCTGTGCTACCGTTTACAACTCGTCACAAACACAAATCCGCCTTGGAGTGTGTAAGTAGCTAGCTGGGTAGTAGTACATAAAGTACCATAGCGTAGCTGTAACTGGAGTACCCCTAGAGACCACGATCGTGCTGTTAGGCCGGTTGCTACAGGTCTACTTTCAGGGCTTTAGCCTTTCGGTCGTTGGCCTATATACAGGAGATAGCAGTATTGGCTCAAATACCGAGCACTGTTGGTCCATATAGGGGGGCTAGGCTCGTAAGACGAACAATCTCGGTGCTTCCCTAGATGAAGGTATATATACCTCCTACGTGTAGTACGTCGCAGCTAAGTTCATACCTCCTGGCGTAGCAATGGTGATGTTTGCTCGCCTCTTGATTCTGCATCCCGTCATCCTAAGACGTACCTAGTTCCTGTGTGTTCTCTAAGCACGTAGAAGCCTGTCCAACAAGTTTTACTAGAAGGTCAATAGCCTTCCAGCTGTATAATCCTTAGTCAGTACGTGTAGGGACTAGAGGAGTTAATAAGGGGCCTAAATTTATATCTTGTAGTTGAGATCGCCATCCATTACAGCTAGTCACGTAGGTAGTATAGGTACCCAGCAAAACGGTTTCATATCCACCCTAATCAGAAGAAGAGTTGGGTTAAGCCTCATGGAGCTCGGATAGGCCGATATATCATCGCCGACATCCTATCCCTTACTCGTTCGTATCCATGGCGCGTGATAATGATTGGAAATCAACATCGTGCCAGCATCACGACAATGGTAAACCACATCGATTAGGTTTGAATGTACTGCCAAACTGTTCTTAATCCATGTTCCCAATTAACAATCTTAGAAGATCTTCTTTTGATTCTTTTCCAATCCTGGCGCGTCATGATGTTCTTGTTGAGGTCAAAATAGCCCCCATTCCTAGCGCCATGGCATAGGAGCATAGCCTCGTGGATCTTCATGTTACGGTAGATTCCCCTAGTTTCGGAAGCAAAGCTATTACCGAAATCATTCTAGGTTCGGAATTAGAAGCCTCGGGTTTATTGATCATTTGAGCTTTTGGGCCGTCACAGTAGGAGGTTAGTGATAACTGCATCTGCTTGCCTCTCCTAGAGATTAGAGCCCCCAATGGATCACGCCTGCAACTGGTTACTGTACCTAATCCTTCTTGGCATTCGCCAGTCTACCGCCCTTTAGAGGGCTAATATCACTCTATTTGATGCTGATAGCACCGACTTCGAAATTTTTGGTATCGTCCTTTCCGATATAATTGCCTCAAGACGGTCCAACCATAGGATTCCCATACTAGTACGGGGATATTGGCAGCGGGATAGAAGTCACCGTCTCCGGTTGCGTGTTCAGGGGCAAACACTTGATTGTAGGTACCCTTAGGTACTCATCTCTTATTGAACACCATTAGACCGTGCAGAAGTCTTGTATCCCAACATATAGCTGCTGAGACTCTGATTCGGCCTACCTCCTGGTACATACACATATAAGTCCAATCACTAGTCCAGCCCTACCTTTTAATTTTCGTATCCGCGATAGCAGGTTTGATGTTCATGGGTACCTAGGTGAGAATATCTTGAGGCTGTGGGACTTTCCAGCTGCTATCCGGTTTACTTTTGTCCAATGAAAAGCAAATCGAGCTACAAGGCAGCAGCGTACGAAAATAAAATTCAATATATTCACAATGATGGGTTTAAACTATTTTTAACGAGAAGATAAAGGGCCTTGGCCGGATAGGGTTACAGGCCAGTTGGTACGAAAAGGGGGATAATAGAAGATGGGCCCCTTTCTTCCTAGGCCCCTTTGTCCCTACCTCATGTATTCACACGGAGCTTGGTAACCCTTAGGTTCATAACTCTCTGCGATACCACGTACTTGTTTCCTTATCACATTGTTGGCCTCGTGACAGAAAAGCCATCTCTTGCTAGACTCATAACTCCACGCGGAAATTTCGTTTCAGCACGTTTTCATTCCCACGTGGCATAATACAACACTAAGGAGTTATATGATTTAATACCCTAGGAGGTAAGTACTCAGTACATGCCTAGGTATATAAGCACCTAGTTTACTTCCTCCTTAAGGCACATTGAATGTCCAGGACCGAAAATGCTCATCAGCTAAAGTTGAAATAACACTTAATATCGTCAGCGTTCTACGAAGATATTAGTTACCTCAATTCTGGTAGAATTCATCGCCGAGATGCAGATGTAATGCTTTCTATGAATACAGTCCATGATCAGAGACAATATTTCTGGCCCATGTGGCCAAACAGATATTGATCTAATCAGAGCGAGATGTGTCCAGGTCCGCTCTCTCCCTTGGACATTTTGACAGCAGTCTATGGATTCACCTTGCGAAATGTCATATACATCTAGAGGACAATAAAAAGCGCACCTGGCACAGGAGATGCAGCAGGACAGATTTTACAATTTCGCGGATCACGTGTGAATAGGGGTTGGTAAGGACTGTCTAGCAAACACTCAGATACATCCCAATGAGCGAGTAGGTGGCAATGTTATGAGCCTTTACCAACTGCAATTAAATATGGCGCGTCCATGTCTTTATGAAAGGGCGCCTAGAAAGATAAAGATGCGTCAATGCTTGGATGCGTGCAAACTTGCCAAGCAGCGCCAAGGTAATGTTGGTAGATCAACAGATCTAAGGCGACAATCTCGTATTGCCCCTTAGCACTTGCGGCGCAGCTGAGAATGACTTCTCGATCTATCTTGAAAGGCGGGATCCGACCGTCGCTGAGTCTAAGAGCCTCAGCTGATCGCTAGCAACTCGGCTATCAATAACCCGTCGTATGATTTGCAGACGCGTGTATGCTCGATCGCGGGAATCCCCATACAAGCGGGTGCACAGCCAACCGTTTGCAACCACCATCTATGAATTGGCCTCGCACACCATCATATGCGAGCCTTCGATTGTCCGAGAGGATGGCTACGTAATATATAGCATGTCCAGATGAGGCTTAGTGGCTGCTAATGCCTAGTCGTGTATAAAAAAGTATTTAAGGGCATTCCGGTTTCACTCCAAGCTCAAGACAAAACCAACATTCGATGAATGGGGTTTTTAGCTAATGCTAATTAATAAGCCGTATGAAATAAGCGCTTACCACGTGTATTCAATTTTTAAATGCTCCAATAAATTCTCACATTCTTAATCAACTTGACGGCCGACGTCAACCAGCAGATTAGCTCGTTAAACATACGTAAGGCATGAGATAGGTTGTGCTACTGCACGTTGGCGATTCCGTTGAGGTCGTACCAGCTGTACGTGCAATACTTAATATATCATATTGCATCGGTATATACATTCGTAAGAGGTGGTTAGCAACCTGAATTTCTGGGGCCTCTACAATACCAGTTTGCCGGGGACATTGACCAGGCGTTACCTGCCTTGTAGGTATGAGATATCCCATATATTGTAAAGCAATCAATCGTACCTACATTATAGACAGTACTCCCCCTTTCGAATTCAAGACCGTACTAGATGACCACAGGATCTGGTATCTAGTACCGTGACGGTAGATACCCCTGAGAAACATAAGTCCGCGACAGAACGATACTGTCTACAAAGTCACCTCAGGCGGCAGTCCGAGTCCAAACCACAGAGAAATATCCTTTTTTATTCGCTTAGGGATACATCAAATCCAAAGGAAATATCGTACCGCACTTTGTACAATCGGGCCAGGAAGAACAGCTCTTTGATTCGATCTTTAGATAAATCCAGAGACGGCCAACCCATTCTACTTGTCAAGAGACCGTCCAAGCGATGAGGGAAACTAAGACGTTCTTGCATCAGGAGCTATAGACCTAACAGCTACGAACGTCTTCGTATATACAAGAATGGCGGACAAAGAAGGCTGTTGGGCAAGGGAACTCATCGTCTGCCTCCGATACCCCTGGCGGTACAAGCACCCGACACCGCTATCCTAGGGGTCACGATACCTTCTGGATAGTAAGGGCTAGGTTTGTGTGGCAAGACCTAAGTCCTGACACTAGTCGATTCTTCTGGCTAATGGAGTGCCTGTTGTATCAACACCCCTGAGTAATATCGATGAACATCGACACCAACATTTACAGTCGAGCTTAATGTCTTTTATTTGTTCGCCATATCCTCATCTATTTATCCGCTGATCGTACATTTCCATCCATCCACCGTGCAGTCACTGTTTTTCCTTCCGTCTTCCTAACCGCCTACCCTGCACCCTACATCCCGAACACTTTCATCCTCCTCGTCCTTCATGCAGCAGATTCCAGAGAGGGACAGCCAGCAGGTGGCCTCCAAGGGGGGTGCCCGCGTACCTGAAGCCGAAGAAAGGGAGTTGAACCCAGACGCACCTGCTGTCATTTGGCGAATCACTGGTCACTGTGGCGTAAAAGAGGTATCACAGTCCGGGTGTCCATACGAATGTGTCAACGTAATAATTAGGTAGAAATCGGACACCAATATTTATAGTCATCACGCCCTGAATCCCCGATCTAACATCACAAGAACCGATTTCCCCCCTCTGTTTGACGGAAATTATACTTTCCAGCAATGGCCACTATTTACCGTATCCGCTAATGGCACGATATATTTGATGATCCAGGCTCCTCTGTACTTCCACCGCTACTCAGCCGCCGTCGATTTGGCGGCCGTTCTTTAAGCTCTGTCTGATCTGCGTCGAGGGCACGCTTCCTTCCCTTCGTCCTTTCCATTGTATGCTCACCAATTCATTCCGACTCGTTAAACTCTTTCATATTATCAGCTTTGGGCAGCCCCAGCTTCACAAGCCAAAACGGCTGAACGGGCATGTCATCATCACCCTTGATCGCAGCGTTCACGAATAATGTCTGCCTTCCAGGCTGTAGTGCGGCCACATCGCCATCGCAATGGCTCGTATCGCAGAGCATCTGCGCAGCATATTTGCTGGCCTTCTCCTCTTTCCGCTTTGTATCCTCCGGGGTGTCGAATCTGCCACTCTGCATCGTGCTGAGCTGCTCAATGACAAACGACTTGTCGTTATCGATGTCGGTAAAGTGTGAGGGTCTCTCGGTAAGCTTCTCCCGCCATGTAACCATCTTTGCCCCCCAGCCTTCGTGGATGTGGCCGAAACAGTGCATCCGCGGCTTCGTCAAGGCGACAGCCGCAAAAAGGTCCGGACATCCCGCTCGTTCCCGAGAATTCGTTCGATCTAAAATACCCCGTGGTGGACCGTGGGTGATGACAAGATCCGTTCCTTCTTCGATGCTGAATTTGTGCCCCTGGTCTGGGCGGTACTGGAAACCCCAATCGCCCAATGATGGTGTATATGGGCTTGCATAGACGGTCAGGTTGGCACCATTCTGTAGGGCAAATTGATGCGGACCTTCGTCTAGGAAATGGATATCGTCCCTCTTCGCATCTAATAGTAGGCGCCTTGCTTCTTCATAGTCCCCGTAAACCTTTGCCACAAGCTCTGGTTCCAAACTTGGCCTTGCTTCTTCAATCTTCTTTTTAAAGCTTGGCGTGTCGAGCGTGAAGTCATGGTTGCCAGCGATGACCAGCTTCAAAGGCGCTTCGATGGCGCGCAGGAGCTCGAGAGTGGCGCGGAACTCATCTAGCTTCGACTCTTCGGTCAAATCTCCGCAATGAATACACAAATCTGCCGACTGACTGGGCATCTTCTCTGCAAGGCTCATGCCGTGTGTGTCAGACAAGATGAGGATTTTGGTATTGATAAGAGGGCTAACCCCAGAGGTTTCCACTGTGGCCGAAGACATATTGGATCGACTCTTTATTCCGTTGAGCAATTAGGGTTATGTTAGTGGACTGAGTAGGAGGACGGTTGCAGACGACGTTGATTCTGTAAATGGAAATGTATGAGTTCACAGCGTAGTGTTGGTGTAGGCAGTTAAAAGAAAAATTTAAATTTTCAAAATATCCATATTTCTGGATCGCTATTTCTTGTAACTATTTTCAAAAGGTTCCGAGGTTTTACATACTCTATTAAGATGTCTCGTCAAACTCTATTCAAACTTTCCGTGCTGTTAACAAAAGTCACTTTTTACCCAAGTTTCATATAAACCTTTCTTGGTCACGACATATGATGGAGTAGAATGCACAATAGACTGTGATTAAGGATAAAGAAGTGCTAGATGGCACATAGTATTGATTGTTAATGCTGTCCTCGTCCTTGAGGACCGGGCCTTCGCTTCTACTCGAATCACACCGCGATCCTGCTTCTTGCGACAGTGCCTAGATGCAGACACAACCGGGCATCTATGGGAACAGCAGCTAATCAACGTAGTCGATGAGGAAGGGTTTTGGAGACACGTAAGTGTTTGACCACGAGAACCCAAACCGGTACCAAAACTCGTAGCCTGTGCGACCATCGACAGGTTCGACAACCCAAGTATAGCTCCCATCAGAGAAGTTGACGGAATCTGTTGATAATTACAGCAGTAAGTAAATGGAACAGATTCTGAGAGCTAATACTAGAAAATTTAGTACTGACTATCTAGAACAATGTTGCTGTCGTTAAAATCATAGGTTGGTCCAGACGGGATGAAGATTGGTGAAACGAGGTACGTGCTCATGGTCAGTTCAAAGGTGTCCCCCTCGTCTCTGTCTTCGGTTTCCCATTCCAGCACGAATTCGCTGCCTACTTCGAAGGTACTGTTGAACGGGTAATCGGTCAAGATTTTAAGAGCTCCAGATCCGGTAAGGAGGGCTGGGATTGCCAATAACTTCATTAAAAGCTTAGCCATTGTCGCTGTTTCTCTTGCCGGCGATGGAGAGTGCAAAGAAGAGCCCGCCTACTTGAAGTAGAACATTAAGGAGAGCAGAGCGCTTTATTTACCTCGCTATGTGCAGCCGGTCTTATTATCAAGCAAAGATACATGAGGCTCTTCCAGTACATACCTTGTAGCTTAAAATAGGAATATAGTAATATTCGTTACATTCGGTCCGTACCGGCTGCCGGCTCGCATCTCTAGGTAACCTATGGTCTTCGGAACCAAGGGCGAGTTTCGCACGAAGCTGTCTTCAAAGGGCAGGTCGGCTTGTCAACTATCCCGGAATCTACGGTATGGATATAGACCTGGTTCCGGTTGCTACATTGTTGAAACTCGCGCATCTAATGATTGTATCAGAGAGGGTGGTTTGCTGCTTCATCTTGTATGTCCTACCAACCAGGTATCTAGGTCTATGTAGGCAGTATAAAAAGAGAGAATTTGAGAATTTCTGCAGTTCGTAGGGGGGCTTTTTTTGCGGCTGCTGACCCAAGCTGGGACACTTGGCAGCTAACTTTCCAGCTGCGAGGCGGTGATTAGGGCATTTATCCACTAAACAACATGCAGCTATAGCGCTGTATACCCACCAAGCTCCTTACAAGAATATCGTCATAGCGCCCTTGCCCGTTAAATAGTTATAGCATATAGCGTCTAGGTACTAGGTGCAAAACAGATGAGGGGCCCCCTTTTCAGCTGGCTGAGGCTAGGGTTTCGGGATGAATTATTCAATTTGAATTATTCGCGAATAATACCGGTATAATTCAGTACATTTCAGAAAGATACCAGTGGGGCCGGTACATTTCGCATCGGAAATACCTTTCGGTACATGGCGGGGCTGCCGAGACCCACTAATTTAAGTGTAATTTTGTAATTCTTTCTGTATCTCACCTGTACCACCAATGATACGTTAACCATATGCATATGTAATTTCTAAATTTCCTCGATACCTTTAATTTCTATAAGTAATTCTATAAGAATTTTTTCATCTCTTTATATAGACCTTAGATATCTATATTAATACTTACTTAAGTCAAAGCAAAGGGGGTCATATGACCGGATAGGGTTATTCCGGCTCCGATGGTATTATTCAGTATAATTGGTACAATACAGGGATACCGGTATAATACCGGTATAATTCCGAAATATCGGTATAATAGAAACACTAGCTGAGGCAACACCTGAAAGCGCGCCCGTAGAGGAATAAGATTTGGTGGTGGTTGCGTTATGTCATTGGTGTTCATTCAGGGGCAACACACCTGATACTGGTGGGTGGTCCGTGCCCCAGTAGATAAAACAGTCGGAGACTGTTTATTTAGACTTTGAGAGGATCAACATCTTTTATCCCCATTTACCTATTCAATACCCCTTGACGTAAAAGTCTTTTTTTGTTGATACTTTTCGTAGGACTACTCAATTACCCTTCGTTAGATGTTTTCGATCATTTCCATCGCATATTATATGGAGTCAGAGTTCAGGTCGCGTCAAGCACCCACAATATGGTACCCTCGGCTTGACTGAACGTTAATCACGCGTATGAAGTGCATCGTTGACTGTCGAGGAGATATATGTGAGAAGTAAAGAGTGTAATAAGAGCAGTCTGACGCGCCAAGATAGCTGCCAACCCCGACGAGTAGGTCAACAGATTTCAACTTCTAAGCTCTAACAGGCTCCCAGAGCCACTTGCAGAGCCCAGCATGACCAGCCAGGGTTATCTCATCATGCCGTAACCTTTGTCCGAGTTCGCGTACTGATCCGATCACCCTGTTGTCGAGGGGCGACGTCCTTTTTCAACTGGCCATCGACTTTATCTGAAGAGTTGTTTCCAGCCGTATTGCTCGATTGTCTTGTATTTTGAGACGGGCCGAGCGTCGGGTCCACGATCTCCACCACCTCGTCATCATCCACTTCTGCATCTGCTTCGTCCGTATCATTAGCGGCAGCTTCGTCTTCCTCGTCTTCTTCACTAATATCTTCATCAAAACTGTCATGGATGCCATCAACTTCGTCCTCATCTTGCTCTCTCTTCTGTTTCTTGTTGCCCTCCTTGTCCCCTTTCTTCACATCTTTGCCTTGCCCATTCTTCGTGTGGGGCCCCTTATCGTCTCCGTCGGACTCGATATCTTCGATATCATAATCATCCTTTGTGTTTCCCACTTCATCATCACCCACTGAATCCTCTACTATTTCGGGATCCTGGTCCTTGGCCTTGCGTTTCTCTCCCTGGGCCTTGCCTCCCTTATCCCCCTTACCGGAGCTCTTGATCTCTACCGTCAGCTCCGACGCTCTCTTCACGACGTCGTTTCCCGAGCGCTCGATATGGACGGCCGGGTTGCCGGGGTCGGCCTTCTTCTTGATCGTGTTCCCGCGCTTCGACTTGATCTCGATGGCGCCGTGGTCTTTGGTTTCGGCTACCGTACCTTCTGGAGCACCACCGCCCCACTTCCACGATACTACCATCAGGTAAAGAGTCAGTAACAGGTTTACAAAGATTTAGCACACTAGATGATTCGACGCAGGAAATCCAAGAGCATCAGGATGCCACTTCGCTTCAGGTAAAATTTCTATAAAGGTTGACACATCTGCTGTATGTAATGGATACGTACCTTGGTCTCCTTTCTCAGGCTTTTCGTCGCCCATCGTAGAAATTTTGGAATTGCGATATTTGGTCTAGAACGATAGAAATGCAGGCGAATATGCGACGAATTCTTCTTGAGAATATGCTATTTCGTTGAATCAAGCAGAAAGAGAACAAGCTTGCTCTACTCGGGAAGAAATCTTCAAAGTGTACGTAGGATGAGCTGGCATCTTTGTCATTATAGCTGGTTCATTACATCATGTCGATGATTCATCATTGGTCTAGTGCAAATTCTCGAAGCCTATCTAGGGATACGATCCCAGAGAAGGGGGAGGATCTTCAGATAGCGCTAATAGGATTGGAACCTAAACCTTCCAAGTCCAAGGAATTGAACAGCGAACTGAGACATTCGATCAATGATACCATATAATGGTAGCTGCGCGACAAGATAGATCAGCTTATCATAGCGAGGGAGATAGTTATTGTCTCTCGAGTATCGTAGGACCACCGCAGCTGTGAATATAAATCTCATTCGAGAAAACAGTCGTAACATTTGACTCGTTTACCGACCCGTAAAAACCGGCTTCCTCTTTTCCTTGAACGCTTCCAAGGCTTCGTTCCGGTCTTCGCTCTTCACCACGCGCTCGTACATCGCATTCTCCATCTGCTCCCTAGCCCAGCTCACCGCCTGGAGGGCAGCCCGGACGGCGATCGGGCCGCCCTCGCAG
>JAOWAP010005672.1:0-12675 GCA_028565235.1 Hypoxylon lenormandii
GATCTGATCGCCATAGTATTCAGTTTAACGGAACCTAATGTCGGCTCCCCAGTCTCTCCGCGTTTGCGAAATAAGCCCATTAATATCCTAGTAAAATCCATAATATTGATTCTCGATACAGCTTGATGACGGCAGCACTTTCTAAGCAACTGAAGCCATATGCTGCGATTCACGAAGTTTTGACCTATCGCATCATCCCTCACAGCGTTGCCCTGACGCTAAAGGAATGTCACTCGCCACTATGTGACGTGCGAGTTTCTTAATGCGATAGCAGTTAGCTAGGATCTGTCTGGATGCGCATGCGATGCCAAGAAGCTTGTCATCGACTCGCTTCGAAGAAAGGACATGAAAACATGGTATATCGCACTTGACTTTGGCATCCTATCCCAACGGAGTTTTGGTAACGGGTCCAGGGGTGGTAGACCGTCTCGTAGTTGGGGCTACCAGTCCACGGAAGACTTGGTGGAAGCCTCTACTTTAGCCAAGTAGTGCAAACGGCGCTTGCCAAGATTTCTCGTCGGAGGGGTATCGTTCTTTTCAAGGCTATGGCGCGCGGCGATTACCTCGGGTGGGCATGGCAATGAGACTGACGGTTTAAGGGGAGAGCAGCCTTTGAATACATCTGTGTACATCTACGACTGAGCTACAAGAAGGGACAGCACGACACATAACCTCCTCTATTGGAACTTGCCGGGAGTAGAGTCATGTCCAAAGAAGGCAGAAATTTATCCTAGGAGGTAGGTATACACAGTTCTCAGTGGAGGTAAGAAAAGAGTTGAGTACTAATTTATTAAATTATTACCTACGTACATAAGATGAATCCGGAAAGGAGGATCGTAGGAGTTACCTATTCAAGTTTAAAATGGGCAAGTTCCTGTCCATTTTTCACTTTGATCTTCAGGGGCTTTTGATAAAGTAGACTTGGAAGCCCAAGCCGCTTAATCTCTGAAATTTGCAGCTCGAAGTCTTCACTCATACAAATGTTGCCATTTCTAACTATTTGTTTGAACTCTACTACACCAACGGCACCGAAAATGGTATCCGAATCGACAACTTCTACCGATTCATTGCCGAGTCTAGGAATAATAATAAGTTCCCCTTGGAAACGAAGTTTATGGAGGCCTAACGAGATGGCTTCGTTGGCAATGCCTTCAAAAGTATGAAATGAATCACAGGTTTCGCAGGACTGGCCCGAGAAATAATCGCTACAGGCGAGACATTTATGAACGTGGCAGATCGGGCATTGCGGCCGATTTCGAACTGCGTCACATAAACTTGAAGCCAGAGTAGATTTAGTTACCTTGACGAAACCATGGCCGCAGCCGAAGAAGATTCCCGTTCCTTCTAGCTCGCCGATACCCGTCTGTGACATGATGCGCTGATGCTTCGGTGATGGGTTAGTTGTTCATTTCAAAGTAAATCTACAAGTTCATTCAGCAGCTCTATGTATTGTATTTAAATAGTGATAGGATAAGTACTCAACAAAGAGCTAATGGGCCCAGGTATGAAACACTACAGATGTTTGTTGAAATTAAATCAAAGAGAGAATATGAACTCTGTTGAAAGGAATCGCCATTGACTAAATTATTTTTCTGAACCCAAGTTTTTGTAAGAAATCTCCAACTCATATATAAACACCCCCCCTAAAGAGATAAATCATATATATTACCTCTTCTTACGATACCTACAGTAGATTAATACCAAGAGAATAACAACGAAGAAATCCCTGCTGTTTGTACCAAGCCGATACTCCGTAAATAATCCTGTCCAGCTTCTTCGATATCCACTGCAGGATTAGACATCGCACTAAGCAATCTAGCTTCCGGTACGAGCTGGAGATCTAATAGTAAGTCATACACGTCGTAGTAAGAAGGATAGTACTCCGCAACGGTACAGTCGGCACCTATCTTTAAGAGCTCACTGTAGTCCCCAGTAAGACAAATCTCGCAGAGCCGGAGTGCGGTGCTCACCTGGAAAATCACCGCCGCGGAATCGATAGTGCTAGCTGGCTGTCGAAACTCGATAGTCCTTTTCCCATAGTACCCCGCATGCCGGTGAAGATGATTGTTAAAGTTGTATGCTGCTCGCTGTTGTCCTACCTTCAGGAGCTGCGCGAGGTTATCTCGGTTAGGTGATGCTAACAGCTCGCTGATAGCTTCATGCATAGGAATAGGAGCATAGGTCTCGGGGTTGAAGATCACCCCAAGTTGCTCCGAATTTCTCCGCATTATACCTCGCAAGATGAAGTTATTGAGTATAATTCGATAAGCCGTCTCCTGTGGTCGAGGTGGAAAATTTCCCCTTTGCCTCTCTTCTAAGACCTGCTCCTGCTGTACCCGCTGTGTGGCTGCATCAGGTCTAGACCAGAATTTCCACCAAGGACGGAGGGGTCCCGATGGTTCTTCTTCTAGCTCATCTTCTGGCTGGGGTTGTGCCTCGCAGTGGTGGACTTTCGTTCCGAAGGATACGTTTGCGAGATATCTATTCGAGGGTGCAAACAAGTAATTCTCTCGGCGATGTACCGGATGAAGTTGTGCAAGGATCGGATCCGCCTCGTAAAGCAAACTACCTATGTGGCGTAGAGGGCGAGTCGGGAACCAATTTTCCCCGTTACCGACGTGGACGTGAAGTCCCGCGGATTCGGGTGTATCGATCCAAAAGTTATTGCGGATGAATTCTACTACATGCAAGATCTCGTTGAGGCCATCTCGGTTGCCGAGGAGGACCGGGGAAGCTATCTCGACACCATGCCAACCATTGACACCGGCCACCCCCTCTGCCAACCGCTCATCTGTACTGTATAATGACCCGTCGGGCTTAATACACCATTCTCGGTAATGATTCGGAGTACTTCGGGGATTCTTTATGACACCTCGCTTCAGGTTGCTGAGAAGAGGCACAAGGGCTAAGCTGAGTGCTTCACATATGTCCCCTAAATCAGCTCCTCTCGTAACTATTGGACCACCTGGGTGAACTGCAAATCTCGCCGGCCTTCTCATCGGCTCTGAACCTGGCCGGGTATCGAAGGCAATGTAACATTCTAATTCAATGCCAAACGTTAAGGGTTCCCCGTTGGCATTATTAAAAGGCTTCATTGTTGGGTTTGGAGTTATTGTGTTTCTTTTTTGTTTCTTTGTTCTTTGTTCTTTCTTCCCTCTCAAAGTTCGTATGGAGAAGGACAGTTATCAAGGCCTTCGTTGCGTACCTAGGTAGATCAATATTCAAGAGTATGAAGATATAGATGAGAAGGTTATAAGTGAATTGAAGGAACTCTTCAAAATTTTATATTTATTTAAACACTGTTTAACAGTTGTATTGTTATGACTCGAATCAGCGGTTTTCCAAACGAAGAGTAACGGCGTTTCACTTCAAGATTCTAAAACGCCTTAATTGTTTAATGCAGGTATCTACCTAGTGTAGCCGTATGTTATGGGTGCCATGCATTCCATAACGAGACGAGTCACTCCAACTTTTTAATACCTGTCTTCCCGAACCGCCTATCTGGATACCATGATACATACCTAGGTACTATGATAAAATGGTTTAGGAGCTATTTTCCTGAACGCTTCACGTGTCAAGTGGCTAAGCGCCCAAAATTTGACATTGCCTATCAGTATGTCGTTTTCTGGTATTTCACTGATTCTGAATAACCTTTGTTCTCTGGCTGAGCGGGAATCGCATACAATCTCCCAGTGACACCGTAGTGAGCCATTCATTCAAGGGGTCGCGTTGGCAGTGTAATAAAGTAGATCCACCAGGCTATAGTATGACACGTATTGAAGTGAGGTGATAGAGTAATAAAGTAGTTTTGGTTTGCTCTTGACCTAATAATTTGATCTTTAACGTCAGTTGAGTCATGTTCATGCCTATGTGTTTTATTTGAGGTGTTAGGAGAAACTGTGTTTACATAAGCACCTGCTTACTTAGGTAATCAACCGATCGACTATTGCAGGTGAGCTCGAGTTCCCTTAATATAGCCCACATCGTTTCAAGAATATTTCTGGCAATTGTCAATTTGCTTTCTTGTCTGAAACAACTCTTTTATCTTTTGCCATATAAGTCGCAGGATATTCTAGTAAGCCTAGGTGCCTTTGTACCAAGTTCTTTTCAGTCATCTGGCTCGATGAAAGTGTTGAATGGGTTATTAAACAAGTTCGATAGCAATACAGGTTAATAGTAACCCCAGACGTGCCGCTCTCCGCTCTTAATAACTTTGCATTCACGTCTTGTGTAGGTGCCTAGGTGGTGCACTTGGCGACATGACTTTATAGTCTCAGTGGAACCTTTCATTAGTAGTATGCTGGGCCACGGTTTGGTATCTTCAGTATCGTTATTAGTATCAGGGGTACTCAATTTAATAGTGGGGCCGTGCGCACGCGTAGACGTCGAGACGTGTTGACTCCTCTTTTCTCTCCTTTTATACATTTCCTTGGGGCTCCCTCCTACCTTATCCAAGATAGATACAAATGTTCATCAAGTCCCATCTCACATCACGTCCAAAGGGTTTTTATCCTTCACTCGAAGCACGCTAGTTCCACTGTCTGGCTACGAAATGCCAGTCGTTATTCAGTTTTCGCCGCTGTTTTAGAATATTCAAAAAAGACTACGCAAACTCGTACCTACGTCGACATAACCCTACAAAATGCCCACCCCCTTAAATCCCAGCCATTATACTTGGCCAGACATGTCACATGTGGCCGTATGGTTTGGCGGACGAGATTTAGGGATGGGGGACCCGACAATTTCTTCCAACTTTGCTATGGTAGCGTCTCTCCAGTGTGGTTCGCCAGCTTACTAGAAAACCTAAAAACAAGAAGTCCATGGCTCGTCGACAGGTATTTAATTCTATATAATTCCCCATATATCCAACGGAGAGGGCATCTCTTCCGGATATTCTTCCCTCATTAATATTAAATATTCGCGTTGATGGAGCTGGTTATCATCTGCCTACACCAACGAGGAATCGAGAAGTATCGAACTGGACGGCACAATTGCGAAAGGGTGTTATTTTCAATTCTACAGGTCCAACTCGAGCCTGGTCTTGATTGGAAGCTACCGCAATTCCTGGGTTACCTTGGGTGACTTGATTCTCTAGATATAGGCTTGAGAAGAAAGGGCAAGCCGATGGCAGCAGCTGGAGGTGAGGAACCGAGCTGTCTAACGGATGTAATTAGTTGTCTCCTTGGGTACGTATCTCTCTGTACCTTTCCTTGTATGCTTTACTTTACCTACCTAGGTACCTAGTAGGCAGTACCCAGTAGGTAGGTACCAAGTATTTATTCTTCAAGCCTCATGCTTCAAGTTGTAATGTTTTGTGTCTTGCTGACAGAGATGGGTGTCGATTAGGGTCCAAACGCACAGTGTGCTGATTATGGCAGTTGCAGGCCTTGCAGGACTTGCAGGGTATGTGGGATATGCAGGTCCGCGTTTGGAGCAAACCCCCACCATGATACAGCACCGCGATTACCCCTCGGGTCCCTCTGCCCCGCATCGTTCTTCCTCTAAACCTGAACTACCACGTCGGTGGCCCGAGATCGATCCGGCAGTACATCTACAACGAGAAACGGAAAGCCCGTCCCAGCAGTTCCAGCAGTCCCAGCAGTTCCAGCAGTCCCAGCAGTCCCAGGTACCCAGTCCGTACAGGTCCATAGATCCGTACAAATCCACTGGTTCTAATGCTACCCGGTCTCCTACAGGGCTCCTGCACGGCATAAATTCGTCTTCAGCTCGGCCTTCACCCCAGCTAACCGAAACTCCAGCATCAGTTGGATCCGGCGCCGAAGACGTTCTTTCACGCATCTGCTACCGTCTTCGGATTTTTTCCCTCTGCAAAGCATTACACATACTACCGCATACCACTTCCGCTCCGCCCTCAGATATTCCAGAAACGCCCGAGAGGCGTTCGCACCCCTCTTCCGGTACGCAAATACCACTGACAACTATTATTTCAGCGCCAAAGCCCCCACCTGCAGAACTTGTACTCTGGGGGTCTTACCCTAAGGCATTCGATACACAAGTGATTTACTCTGGTACCTCAACTTCGCCGATTCAAATACTAATATCCGGAGCTTGGGTTCTCGGTGGTGATTCGTTGCGCCAAGGCCAAGGTGGGAACCTAAATCAGCTTCAGCTTCAGCTTTGCAACTTCCCAAACCTCTACGTATCACTCGACTCACTGAAGCAAATAAGGTCCGCCCAATCAAGCTTCGTACCTCGGCCTGACACCTGGCTGCAAGTTGGCCCCAATACTTTCCTCTCGATCGATAGCAGCCAACTTCAATACTTTCAACAGTTCATCATGACGCCTAGCAAGAGGAAGAGCAGCCAGCTTCAGCTGCAGGGCTCACAGGATGTGGATATGGTAGGCTCACCTATGACATCGACACCCACACAAACTGACGGGTTGCTCACACCATCCACGCGCCTAAGCTCTTATGCTAGACCCGTGACACGATCCATGACCCGGTCTGGCTTAGCGGACTCATTAGAGGCTGTGCCTTTGCGAAGTAGTTCGCGTACGCTTACGGAGAGGCTTCGGGCGTCGCTAAAGAGACCCGTGCAACGGCTAAAGCTTTCCAAACTTGAGGAAGCCAAAGACGTAGGCTACGATGATGGTGACAATGATGATGATGGCTATGGCGGTGAGAGTATCGTTGGCGACTACGACGAGAACGGCAACAAGAGAATGCACCAACCGCTGCCGTCGCCCCAGGTAGCAAACTCACCCGGAAATCACCCATTGACAGGTCAGCTTAGAGTGCTATCTCGTCAATCAGCCGTCGCCTACGAGCACGATCCAGTTTCCGATGAATCAGCTACGACCCCAGCTCGGAAGCGAGCACGGACGCGGAAGAATGCCTCTGCCGGACCACGGCGCCGCTCTCCCCGATTCTTGAAGCCGCTCACCGAGTTCCACAAATATCCCGATCTACCGACCGAACTCAAGCTAATGGTATGGGAAGCGGCAGTCGATCCGCGCCTCGTGTACATCTGTAACCGAGCATCAGCCTCCCACAACGGCCGCCCATTTGGAGTGCAGAACACGCTACCCTCCTGGTTCACAGCTTGCCGCATATCTGTATCGGTTGCACTGCGTCTGTATAAAAAGCGATTCGATCTTGCGCCTCTAATACAGATACACGGCACCCCCAGCCGCAGAACGATTCAGGATGTCAACCTCGATCATGATATTGTCATCTTTGAGCCTTGCCATAATGGCTGCCGTGGCTGCCATTGCGCTCGACACCAGTACAGCGACGACGACCGCGCAGCAGTGCGTTTCTTGGTCGTTCAGACGGAGTCGCCCCACTTGATCCCGGGGTCGGAGCCTTGCTGGCAGAGCGTGTCGCGATCATGGCCTAATGTCGAGACGCTTTATCTAATGCGAGTTGCCGTAAAGGGAGTCAATACGCGCGACAAGGCGATGCTCCGCGTAACCCCCAACGATTGCGAGAGCGCACTGCAGAAGCAATTTGAGGAGTGGAAGAAGGGACCGGGTGCGGACAAAGCCATGGAGAAACTAGAGTTCGTCGTCGTAGTCGACAAGGAGACCTCAACGACGGATTCGAAGGCCCTGTACAAGTCGGTCGAAGACAGGAAGACTGGGCTCCCCGAGGATATTATCCTCGGTTGACGCCTCCAAGCCCATTGATCGTTGCCAGTTAAGAACCGTCTATGGTTACTGCGACGAAATCAGGCCTGAAAGTAGCGGCCCGTCAGCACTTCAGGCCTCGACCGCCTAGATATATGATCTCTAGTCGGGCAACTTTGCTATTTCTATTGATACCCCCTTAGTTCACTGACATTTTTTTTCGAGTTTATTTTTCTTTTACCACATCGCCATCGGACATCCGTGGAGCCACAGCCTGACGAAGAAAGGCTATAGCCGACGGCTCAGGACCACTTCGCATTGCAATCTTCGACCCAAGCTTTACAATAACTGCCTATATACCTATTGAGGGTAGAGAACTACGGCTACTTCAGGCAGAGCACAGTGCATGATAGCACCACGGTCCACGAAGGTCACGAAACCTTTCTCTTGGTAGAAAGTCAGATGGTCTTTATTCGATGATTGTCCTTTTTCTACTTTTATTACTTTTCTTTCCCTCTCAGTCCTTTTTCTTTTCATAATTGCGGAATATCCTCGTTTTCATTTTCTCGGTACATCTTTCCACGAAACCCACCACGGCGGTTTCGCACTAGTTTCATACACCATCAATCATGGCTCTCGATGCGTATTCGAGGGACTCCATGACCTGATGTATTTATATCAAATGCATGGGCAGGCTGGGGATGTCAGGGGTAAATGGAGAATCATTTGCTCGTCCGTTACTTGACTTTTCCGCTATGTCATGAGAACAGAGTCACGATGTCCTTTGGCTCAAATGGCAGTTGTCATTCCGATCCAATATATGCCAATGGTCATCCTTTCTCATGGCTACCGCCTCCGGCGCATCTTTCTCGACATCAGGCGACGACGACAGTAAGTTCTTCAACATGTGCACGAGCCCAAATAATCAAGAAAAAATCTAACATAAACCAGGATCTGACCTAGACCCGTTGTGATAGCTTCGCAACACGAGGTATATACCTCTCGGGGCTCCATTTACGTATGCTCGACCACATATCACCCTCTCGTTTATGGAAACCATAGATCACTCCGTACGTTGCGACCTTGGATCTATAAGACTTTAGGCACCTCTCGCTAACCTATCTAATATAGCATACACGATTATTGTGGTCGTCTTGCGTTAATCTCAATCCTCCCTAAGCTATCAACAACGTCAAAGACACTACTTCTCTGCCTAGATACATCTTTGTGGTTTTTTTGGTGTCGCCGAGGCTGGTCTAGTCCATTAGGGCTAGACACAAGGAGTTCGGAATTGCTACATAGTTCACTATCCCGGCTACTTTCTGCCTTCGGTAGGATTGATTTGATGCCAATCCGACCTGACGAGGCACTTGCCAGAGCAAGCAAAGCTCAAGGCTATCTTCGCATAAGCTGCGCACCTAGGTGTATAATGTTAAGACGTCAAAGGACGAGAGCAGCATCCCGCTAGGTGGTTCACCGAGCATGGCAAATTGAGTCATTCTAATTGAATGGCCAATTCAATTCTTGGGATAAATGCCTCCTGTCTTTCTGCCTCGCCTGGCGCTTACATTACTATCACCAACTAATAACGCAGCAACGAAGTAGCATAATCAATTGATACCCAATCACCAATCCGTACCTGATTTTCTCGTGTCTGATTTGCTTCAACGCCTCCTCTCTACTATTAATGATCACTTCGTGTTTACCGTAACTTGAAGTACTTGTATTTTCGCACTGGTAGATTATTGTTGTGACCTGCCTAACGGAATGGAATCGATGAAATAGTTGCTTGTAATTGTCTATGGCATCAAGGGTTCTAGAGGAATTGGCATCATGCCGGGACTGCGGTAAGTTCAAGATCAAAGGGTTCATGAGAAACATTTTCATCAGAGTAACCAACATATGGAATAAATTAGCAATTAAAGTTAGCTACATAGGTAGGTATCGCATTACTTGCTTATCTTATACGTATCGGCCGCCCTGATCGTCGAAATATAGAAACACCCATATCTCGATATCTCGATTCAGGAGTGACCCCTATGATGACTAAGCAGCCCACGATCAAAAATTGCAGAGCTATTGATGGCCACAGTGAGTCACCAGGAGCACTATCTTAGAATTATTGTGAAAGGATATTGAATTTCTCGTGTCATCAACCATAATAGCATCATGAAACATGTTTGACAGAAGCTGTGAAGGGATAAGATTTCGGAAATTGACCTGTTTCATTCCGCCGCATTACCTACTGTGAGATAGGCCAGATTAATAACACTAAGCTCTAATTATTCGAATTCTCTTCGGTCAGCTTTCCAGTAATACCTGGGAGGTAGCTATCTACCCCCCTTGGCTTGTGTCGAGATTACTCATGGACGCTTAGCATCCAGGTAATTACGGAATTAATAGGGACTCCGCTCGTCCTCTTCGTCCTAGCAGTCGTGTGTAGTATAATGTGAGCAGGGAGACATTCTTGAACGCATCCCATCCTAAAGGGGTGGCTAACCTAAGGACTTTGGCTCTACGGGAAAGGTGTACAGGTGGTTCTCAGAGCCTTCGTACGTGTCTTTCGACGAAGCTGCATATTTTGATGATTCCTGCCATGGATATACTATATTAGCCAGCGAACTTGCGAAAAGCTATCTTATAACGGTCTCACATTTTCATATTTGCTGTCCTCTGGCCGACCTTCGCGTTCGACCGTCGAATACGACAGAGCGGGGCGATCGAGCTTGGATTCTTGACGGGACACCGGGTCCATCGTAGCAACTTTTTCGAGGAATCTTTTGGTGGCTTTTCGTTGACGATCTACTTCGATGCAGTCAAGGACGAACAGCACGAAATGTATCAGCCTGCGTAGATGGTCAGCTGAACTAAAAAGGCATCCATTCATCGATACAGAGAACTCACGTTAGGAGTATAGCTAGAATACTCGCCGTCAGCGATAAGCCGAACTGAAAATACCCTGTGGAGACGTAGTTGGGCACACGAACACCCGACGTCCCCATTCGCCCCCCGGTGTAATAATATAGGTTCCACAAGATGTCGACCGGGGTGAAGACGAGGAGGGTGGATAGCGGGATGCCTGCCAGCGTGATGACGAGTTCGAACCCGAGAGAGACGGTCGGCCGTATCCCCGATCTTCTCTTCCGGACGCACGCTACGATGAATCCGGCCATGTCGAAGACGATCGCTGAGGCGGCCTGAGAGGGAAAAAAAAAAATATTTAGCCTCTTAGCGCCTGGCACGGACGACGGACGGGCGGTTTCCGCAGGATCGGACTTACTAGGGGCAACCCCAGTTCCAAGTAGGAACCGAACGCTGTAATACCGGCGAGGGATACGGCGAAGAGAGCTACGGCAAGCACGGTGGATGGCGTCTGAAAGTTGCCTCCCTCCACTTCCACTTCCCCATCTCGCCCTAGTTCCCTCGGCTCCCTTCGAAGTGACCTTTCGCTCGAACTTGGTTGGGTGGACGGGTGATTCCTTGGCCCTGCGGTTCGCATCTACTTGCATATGCCTACTAGGCACGTATCTTGTCCTTAGATGGGGTCGTATTCGTATGTACAGTCTGTTCGCCTGCCAGTGCGGCTGGAAAATGTGGTTTTCTACGTTATATTAACCGCTGTCACCCCGTTTGAAACACGCAGTCCCCTTGTTTCAAGAGGTTATCAATGTTTCAAGGAACCGAACTTTCTATTCTACTGATATGTATGTATTGGTATTGAATATCCAATCTTCTTACGCCCGCACTGGTTTCTCTCATTTCTTCGGAAGAATCTATCTAATGCAAGAAACATGTAATAGTAGGACAAGATAAGCGTTTTAGGAAAGCGTTTCGTCGCAATTCGAGCTAGTCACGAAAGGGTGTGAAGGAGTTGTGGCACGGGTATTTCATTCTAGAACTTATGTCTCTCATATGCACGTAGCCGCTTTAGTATAGACTTCTATACTGTAGAACCGTTATGAGCTGTCAAAAAAGCCTGCTTGCTGCAAGAAATCGATGAAGAATCGCGGGGCCGTGTCTCGGCTACATCCGAAAGGTTGCGGGCCACGCGGTCGGCTTTCTTCGCTGACGCTGACGTAGCTCCGGATTTGGGGCTGGAACTACCTAAGAGCTGATGCCTGTTCATTTACTCACATCTCAACTTATCTCAGCCTCTTTTCTCTAGTGGATAAAATCTCCGGCATCAACTACTACGAAGGCCACAAGCAGAAGCCGGCGAAAATGGCCTTCATATCGAACATTAAACGACTGCATCGCAACAATGTCGCGACTTTACGCAGCTCGCCTCTCGCCGAAATTTCGGGCGCACTTGGCGACCTGGGAACGCTTCTTCCCCTCATGATCACCCTCGCTGTCAACGGCTCCATCTCGCTCTCGACCACGCTTGTGTTCTCAGGCTTCTTCAATCTCGCCACCGGCGTCTTGTTTGGCATTCCTCTGCCGGTGCAGCCGATGAAGGCCATCGCCGCCGCGGCCATCGCTTCTCACGCCTCGGAACGCGAAACCGTCGCTGCCGGCAGCGTCGTAGCTATCATCGTGCTGTTTCTCAGCGTCACCCGTCTGCTGCACTGGATCACGCGCGTCATTCCCATCCCGGTAGTCAAGGGGATCCAGTTCGGTGCCGGACTCTCCCTCATCATCTCGGCGGGTACCTCGTTGCTTCAACCCTTCTCCCACCACTGGGATTTCCCCCTCGACAACCTCGTTTGGTCCTTCGCCGCGTTTCTGCTTCTCATCATGACGCAGAAGGCGTCTCGGTTCCCGTACGCGCTGATCATCTTCGTCGTCGGCCTGGTCCTCGCCATCATCTACGTCGCCACCAGCTCGAGACACCACCTGCCGCATTTCCGCGTCTGGCACCCGTGGTTCGCGCTTCCGTGGTGGAGCGCCGATGCTATCGGCATGGGCGTCGCGCAGCTGCCGCTCACGACGCTGAACTCGATTATTGCTGCTAGCGCACTCGCTTCCGACCTCCTGCCTGACTTGCCCACGCCTAGTGTTACGGCCCTCGGTATTAGCGTTGCCGCCATGAATCTCTTGGGGTGTTGGTTCGGCGCTATGCCCGTCTGCCAAGGCGCTGGGGG
>JAOWAP010005702.1:0-12654 GCA_028565235.1 Hypoxylon lenormandii
CGCCCAAACTGTTGACGTCGACCTTCCACACGATCCACCGGTCGGTGCCGTCATCGTAACCCGACGCGTCGATAACGCCTCCGTTGGCGGCATCGCAGATTAGAGGTTGGGCCTGCGGTGTGAACGGACCCAGCGCTGTGGTAGACGTCGCCGCGCCGATGCAATGGCTCCCACCATTCTGGTGGGCTGTGTAGTACATTACGTACACGCCGTTGTCCTAGTAAACGCGTCAGCACATGAGCAATTCTGTGGAGCGCTCCACCGGCCGGGAGCGCTACCGATGGAAGGATTCATATACATACATTTTTCTGCACGTCCGGCGCCTAGATTCCTTGGTCGTTAGGATCGACCCAGGAGCCTGGGTCCGGCAATGCGTCGTTCCCGGTGAGCGTCCACGACCAGGTGTCGGTCGAGGTCGCGACGGGAATTTTCTTGCCATTTGACGATGTCGCGTAAGCCTTCCACGACCCGTCGCCCCAAATTATGCTAGGGTCCGGAAAGTCGACGCTCATAAACGGGCCCGCTAGTCGGCGGCCCTGAAGGCCACCGGCCATGTCGATCTTGGTGACGTTGGCGAGACCAAGCGTTGGCACCTCCTCGGTAGCCCGCGGACTAGAGGGAAGTCCCGCGACTATACCGGCGCCGAGGGAGAGGAGAAGGCTCTTCATGGTGACGACTGGTCACCGAGGCTAGCGGGAAAGCTGATCTGGGCTGTCTATAAACCGCAGCTGAACGAATGCATCTCTCTCAAATGCTTTGCTCGTAGTCCGGCCATGGTGACTAGTATTTATAAGTGTCTCGGTAGGATCTCGCTCGGCACTACTCGGTCAATTCGACCCATCCCTACGTCGACAGTATGATCTCCAGCGTGGGTGGCTTGAGCGAAGTTGAAACAACCAACTTCGGTGGGCGGTCGCGCCAATTAGCGACAACCACGCCACGCCTCACCCCTCGAAAGGGAGGGCCGCACGTACATCGTACATCGTACATAGTACATACACCCATGGCTGCCTTGTGCAAAAGTTGGGTAATGCCTTAACGGGCAGGACATGGAGAAGGCATGTGCCTATGGAATCGTGATCCCTGGAGGCGTCCAATAAGATGCGTCGCGATCTCATGCGTTGAAGGCCGTGTTCGTTTGGGGGGCAGTTTAGGTGGCAATAATATCGCACCTTAAAGAAACGAGCTCTCGATGCGACGATGCCTGAAAGCCCTACTGGGATAGATCTCGCCAAGCTTCGTCCCGTCAACCCCAGACCTGCCACGCTTGCCCAGGCTGCCCAGGCCACCCCCTCTAATCCAAGATTTGGCCGCAAGCGACAACGTTACATGTACGTTAAGCTTACCTATGTTTAACTTATTATAGATCGTTAGGACACCTGCCTAATCTAATCCCGTATCTCGGATTATGGGATTCTTGCTACGATTCAGCAACTGGATAATTCTTGCGGAAATGCCCGTGTCGTGTAGGGCAGCTGCTGGTTCACCGTAAGTGTCAGCGAATAAAAATTACCAAGATCCCGGGCGTGGCGAACATGGATTGAAACACCGAGGTCGTTAGTGATCAACTGTGATCAACACGTCGGATTGAACACGGCGGGTCTTCAGGGTCTATCAGGATATCTTTTTCTAGGGATCTAGATAAGATCTTAAGCTTAATTCGACAGCGATTGAGAACGACAGCAGCGAAGGTCTATTATGACACATGTCAGTACAGCTGTGTTGAATATTAAATATTAAAATTCAATCAAGCTCAATTACGACCGAGACAATTGAATTCCTCCTCGATATTGAAAGGTTGCATTGTAAGCAGGTACGGCACTATAGTTGACGCGTAATTAATTGAGGTCAGACCGTCTGGCACGTTTGGGACAGCACATCAAATCATGCAGCTCCCAAGAGCCGCGACCAATCCTCGTAGAGCGGGTCGGAGTCTAGGCTGCGCCGCCAAGGATGTGCCGAAGATCCGTAGATGAAACCAGAGACAGCTCCCTTCAGCGTCTTGGGGCTTAGCATGCCCATCGCGTTTCTTAAAAAGTCCATGTGCGTAAAACATGCCGAGTAGAAGTGTTAGCAGTCGTCGTTTATCTGTTGGCGTACATATCTCAATATATGCTATCGGTAGCCCTTCCGATTTGAATTGGACCCTATACTTGTTCTGGTAAAGGAGGGGGGCTATGATCAACTAGTTAGAAAGGGATGAAATCAAGACATCTAGCTATGCTGACGCTTTATCGAATTCACCAGCGACGGAATCTTTTCCCATCAATGGCTTACTAGAAAGCCTCCGCCGTATAACTATTTATTTAATCCTCTCCAGCAAACAGTGTCGTCCCCATTTCCTCCTATACTTCTCAGGCACGACACTCCAGTCGGGAACCCATAGTACTCTCGCAAGAAGATGCGTGTTCGCCGCATCGAGAAACGGTTCACATGTGACGATCCTCCAGTTCTCTTCATCGGCGATATAATCGGGCTCATTGGGCGGTAGGGGGTTCTGGTTCTCCGGATATTGTGTATCGACTAAGAACGAGCATTGTCTAATATTCACGTACTTTCCCATGTCTTCTTCGTTACGGTCGTTCATCCCTTTCGTGGGTAGCCACGTACCGCTCCAGAAGCCGAAACCTGTACGTGCCTCGGAGAACTCGCCGGGCAACAGCCCACGGAACTCTGATCGGATGAATTTGGCGCGCATGTCGCGAGGCAAGAAGTAAGAGCTAGGGAAGCGATACCATTCTTTGCCGAAACACACATGGTCGCCGCGTCCGCCTAGGCCCTGTTGACCAACTACCCCAGCCCCGAGCGGTGCGTAAAGCTTCAGAGGTGCGGAGTATGCCTTGTACAAGCCTACCACGCGTGCTACACCTAAGTCAAACGATAGTAAGAACGCACCCATCACAACGAGAAGTTTCAGGCGTGCCGGAATCTTTCCGACAAGGGTCTTCGGGTCAGCATGTCCAAAGGCTGATAGGATGACGTGCAACCCCAATGCCGCATTCAATGCGATGAACGGGTACATAGGATACATAAACCGCTCTTCCTTATGCGGCTGAATCGTGAAGATGCCAAGCCACATATAAAAAGGTGAGAGGAAGGCAATGGTGCGTATCCAATAGAGGAA
This sequence comes from Hypoxylon lenormandii, assembly GCA_028565235.1. Lineage (NCBI taxonomy): Eukaryota > Fungi > Ascomycota > Sordariomycetes > Xylariales > Hypoxylaceae > Hypoxylon > Hypoxylon lenormandii. The sequence continues at coordinate 3,125 of JAOWAP010005702.1, forward strand.
TTCGTTATTCTTCGACGAAACAGCCTTCTGGACAACGAATAGCGGTAGCGAAAGCAATGCAAGAATAAACCAAATGTTGAAGTTTAAAGTAAGATTTCGGAAGTAGAAGGTCCACGGTTCGGTGCCATAGAGGTCGGGGCCACCTGTCGAGGAAAAGATGTTGTACTTGACAATATTCCAAGAGACGACTTCAAGCTTCTTATAAAAGAAGCTGTTGATAGCGGTATCACCGCCCTATATCTGGTGAGAACTGAGCTAGAAACTCGAGGAGAACAAGTGACTTACAAGGAGTAGCAGAGCCGCAATTACTCCTCTGCTGATCCGAAGGACTGCCTCGTAGAAGGCTTGGCGGTTGCGTATGGATAATAGAACAATACCCTCTTCGAGCAAGAAAGGGGCACATAGGGCCGAAGCAAAGGGCCAGCCCAGAATTCCACCAACAGCAAACCACCAAATACCCCACGAGGTCTTGAGTCCTCCTTTCCAATTCATGAATGCGGCAGCTCCCAGTAGAGACGTATACATAGCAAAACTAGAAGGGAGGTAGGCAGTGCTAGAGTGGAAATTCCCTGGCGACATGACGGTTGCCATAAGGAAGAACAGCCCGATACGTGGGTTCAGAGTGAAGCTGACAACGCGAAATAGGAGTACTTGGCATAACGAGCAAACGAATGCCAGGGCATATCGAACAAAGTAGAACTCGGCGAGCTGCACAATAAGTGAGGTTAGTATTTTCACACCATGTGACTCTCAATACAAGATATACCTTTGTCGATTGGGGTAAAAGTCTTCTGATATTCCCAACTATTGCATGCAATCCTACATAGGACCAACTTCGGATCGCAAAGTCGGGGGAGTACTCCCATGTCTGCAGACCATAGCCATGAGAGAGGTAATGGGTTGGCTCCCAATAATTGAATGTCTCATCACAATCTTGGATGGGTGCGAACAAGGCAGATATAAGATTCGCAACAAGGAAGATATAAAAGCCCTTAATAGGCTCAATCATAAACGGCGAGGGAGCTCTGCACTAGCTGTTAGTGTACCCGACATCTCCAATATCGTCGTGTTCGCACGTGTTTCACATACTTCTTCCTAGCATGTGCAGCCGTTGGATGAACAAACTGCTCCTGCTGCTGAGCTGATCTAGGAGCCATGTTTACTCAATATTGTGCGGGCGGTTCATGTGTTTAACGAACAGTAAGCTGTTCAATGAGGCCACGCACGAAATCAGTTGGAAAGCTTTTGAATTGTTGAAAGCTGAGAAGCAAGCCAATTGGGAATGACGTTGCCCTAGAGAACGGCCGACATGTGGCCAAAGCGCGGTGTATCTAGGTACTTGAGCAAAACAGGGATGGTCCTGCACCGGATAATTACATCTGAACTTGATTATCCGATTGGCTGTATCCATAGCCCAGTTAGGAAGTGACCTGGATATACCATGCAAAGAGATATTCCGTGTCCACTTTATTTTTCTAGAACATGAAGGTTGCTCTTGCAGAAGCTTCGTCAAGTCAGTAAATCTTTTGCAACTTTCAACGTGCACTTTCAATTTTCACACTCACCTGAAAACCGCACACAGCAGATAGACCTTGGATTTGTAATGATTCTTTCTGGTTGTTGACCAAATCTGTTTTCTCACACGTCAGCAATCAGAAACTGTTTTAGCAAAAAATCGAGCTTTCTACTGCTGGTGATACTCAAGCTATAAAGTAAAGATCTCCAGCAGCGAAATAGTTGCGATTCTAACGCCATATCAGCCTGGTAGGTTCAACGCTCTCATTACCTTCATTTCATTATCTCTGTATTCCAGAATTATCAAAATCTAGCCTTCTTCATACATTTTGAAACGTACTAACCGTCACGTCGCAGTCCTTGCAAACATGTCTGGACTGGCTGATATTCCTGGCCTGGCACCTTTGCCAGCTCCGGAGGCTTCTTCCCAGAGTCAAGCTACAGCTCCCTCCAGCACCACGTTGCCTTCTCAGAACGTTGCGGCGGAAGATAAGGAACCAGAGGATGCCGATATGGTAACTCACGAGGCACCTCCCAGTCCCCCTTCTCTTACTTCGGGATTAGAGGCCCTGCTTGGCGGTCTAGAACCCGCACCGCAAGAATCCATCACTGCACCTGCCCAACCAAGCACCACACAGCAGGACGACCAGTCTCACGAGCAAGGTGGCCCCGAGTGGGAAGAAGATTCTTCTCCCTATGAATCGTCATCTGACTCGAGCAGCTCTGACGACTCGGACGAAGATTCAGACGACGGTAAACAGTATGAGCTCCTTGGTCCTGAAGAGACCGCTCGCATTCTTATGGAAATGGATGTCGGGTCCGATGATGATGGCGATGGCAAAGCGAAAGGAAGTGGCTCGGCGGCTCTGGTTCGAACCAAAAATGAGCTACCCGAAGAAGTTGTTCCTAAACCAGATGTCGTCATTACCCCCGACATGGAACTCGTCGAGCTCGGCTCAGTCGAGCACATCGTCGAGAACACGGTCGTCGTCAAAGCCAATACTACAGGCGAGTACCGAGTCCTCGATACTGGCTCGGTCCTCAGTACAGAAAACCGCACCGTCATTGCCGCCGTGGCCGATCTGATTGGCAACGTACTTCAACCTCGTTATACCGCACGATTCACAAATGACGATGAGATCAAGGCCTTTGGATTAGAGCTGGGAACTAAAGTGTTTTATACGCCTAAGCATGCGACCTATGTCTTTACGCAATCACTTCGGCAGCAGAAGGGTACAGACGCTAGCAACTGGCACGACGAAGAACCAGCAGATGACGAGATGGAATTCTCTGACGACGAGAAAGAGGCCGAGTACAAGAGACAGCAGAAGGCGAAGAAGAGGGGCGGTCGTGGTGGTCGAGGTGGTGCTGCAGGGCGAGGAGGTCACGAAAATTCATCCTCCCTCGCAGCGCCCGAGGTGTCTAGCCTCAAATATGACGACGATGACGATGGCCCTTACAGAAAGCTGGCTAGGCCTGCTAGCCTTGCGCAAGGCACACCAGCTCCGCCGGAATCCGGTTATGCGAACAACCACGCCCATCGCGGTAGCGCATCTCGAGGAGGTCGAGGCAGAGGTCAGCGAGGCCACCATGGCCGTGGGGGGCACGACAATCGAGGCAATCGCGGAGGTGCGCGATCCGGTCACTCTCTTCCACCCAGACCCCCAAGAGCACAAGAGTATCAACAACCTCAGACTCAGCAATTCAACTATCCTCCGACTCCAGCCCAGGCGGCCCCTAACATGCCTTACACTGCGGCGCCGCAATTTTACGGCGCAGCGAATGGTCAACAAGGCTATCAAGCTCATCAGCAGCCCAACCCGCAATTCCCCTTCGCGTGGCCGCAGAACCTGCCTCAAGGCTTTGTTCCGCCTCCGCCGCCCCACTTCACCGGGCAGCCTGCAGGAAATAACATGGCTTACTATAGCCAAGACTTCATTCAAACTATCAGCCAGATGCAAAACCAGATGCAATCTCAGCAAAACCCGCAAGGCCAGCAGAGAGGCGAGTGGCCTGGTTTTGGTGGTGCCGGCTAGGGTCCCGGCAGCACGTTTGGCAATCTTGGATTTCTGATCTACCGGCATCTAATGGCTAGTAGAATCGTTGGAAGGCGAGCTTCTGGTGTCTCCCACCCCACGCTTCCGCAACTGGCCCGCGCCATCTCTACTTCTACCAGCTCGCCCATCCAGCAGAACGGGGCGGTGAATCGACGACACGCGGGCCGAGGAGTTGGCCAAACTCCCCGTCAACAGGGTTTGGCTACCATATGGGAAGATGCCGATGTTGGAGGGCGTGACTCGAACAGACCTTCCGGAGTTGCCACGGTTCCTGGCCAGTTTGCAGGACACAATGGCATCAAACACTGTCGAAAAGGAAAACGGTTACATAAGCGTCAAGGACACCTCCGTAGACATTAAGATCGAACCAGATGACGATAAACCCCGAAACTGGCGCTCCATAAGAGCATGGCCCAAATGGTGAACGTGATCAGTGACAAGCTCAAACAGGGTGTACGACGTGGAAGCTCCTGTCGGTGAAGTGATATTGCGATCTTGCTGGACGTTCGAAAGGATGTGGCTTGAAGAAACAGGGCCCTTCTGTATACATCTTGCAATGTCTATTGGCTATTTGCCGCTTGGTATTTGCTTAGTACATACTTGATGTACTAGCATAACTTGAATCGACTTCTCTTGAATCGACGCCTCTCGTTTCAAGCTTGCTATTCGCGTTAAATTCTTCCTTTTAATGTAGTTTGAACCTGTTCTATCTTCAATTTTACTTTTATTAGGTACTTTTATGATAACTCGGAGAGACCGATTACTATCATCTCGGGTATGACAATACTGTCGGTGTAGTAAAGAGGACGCCGCCACAGCAAGCTACATACCGGCTTGTACACCTCGAACTGATTGCTGAGGCCATTCAGCGGTGTATATAATCACGCTTGGACAAACAGCCTCATCTCGCATACGCCATAAGTCGCCCTACCTAGTCGCCTTACCTGCCTTGTTCAGCACTTAGCCCGAGGCACGGCGTACAAAGCGAGCCCGGGGTATCCCATATTCGAGAGTGGGTAGGCTGGTAGGTAGCGTAAGCCTTCCCGAATCCCAAATGAGGGGAACAGACTCATGAAACGCGGCTCATGTGTTTACGCCAAGTTCTGAGATGGCATTCTTCGCCGTTCTTCTCTGCGGTGGGGGGTCTATCTTATTACTAAAACGTACCACGGCCAAGGAGGTGGGCAGTTAGACGATATCTTAGGCATGCGTTAGCTCGTTCGGAGTTCGAAAGATTTATGAGCTAGCGAGATAATTATGCAATGCCCGCCTTGCGTTGTAGATCACGGCAAATTGTTCCAGCCTCGCAGGCAGCTTTTTGTCACTGTAGTTCGTCGCGTTGACGCATTGGTAAATTTCCATCCCCCCTCCCTTACCTTGCCTACATAGTAGGTACTTGCTAGCCGTTGACCGTGCCACTTGGGAATAAAGTGCGCGATGTTACAATGTGACGACACTTGGGAGGATCTCAAAAGCTGCGCTAAAAGGAAAATCCCACGTTTTTCTACGCCGCAACAGAAGCTGAGAAGGAGGGGGAGCGAAATCAGTTAATTCGTCGATCTTTTTGATGATGGTTTAATCCTTCACGGCCATCCAACAAGTCATATCGATTAGCACAAATAGCGATCGGCCTTTCAGCTTTGGTAGGACGACAGGGGTATCAGGCAGAGAAATTTGAAAAGAAAAGAAAAAAAGGCGCGAGCGGACCGATAAACTGAATGGGAAGACGGTCGCTCTGTCGGTAAAGATGGGGTGGTGTTGTTTCATAAGGCTACTGCGAAATAAACCGAGCTAATAAAGGCGCAATTGGGGCGAACATGTGGGAGCCCGGTATTTCTACTACTGGAAGACGATATGCGGCCGCGGTCAACGAGACCCAAAAATCGCAGGTCAACGATCTCTCTCCCGACCATGCTGCCACGCGGGAAGAGATGGTGAAATCGGCAGGTCACGAAACACAGACCATGATCACGAAGCAGCGCAGGATAAAGGGCAGACAGACGTCATACATGGTATGTTGGGTTCCACAACAGGTGATATCGTGGTTTATTAGGTTTATTGCCCTAATGAAGACAGGTGTCGATGTTGTGATGCAGATCGCTATCAGATTACTGGTGGCGCTAGAAAGTAGACCATACAAGTGACCTGCCTCGATGAGCTTTTGGCGCCGCTACTGATATCGTAACCTCGAAAGCGAAAGCGCCCCGAATGGTGCATGAGCCGCCGTAGCCACACACAAGTGATGGTGGGCACCCGATCCCGTATCTCATCACTCCCGAAGAAAAGGGGCTTATGTTCCATCAATAAATGCAAGCAATTAGGATATCGATAAAATGGCACTTCGAACGAGGCTGGACGCTACGAATGCCTTCAATTCGGAGCCTCTGAGTCCTAGTTCTATCTTCCTGTCAGTCTGTAATTCCCAAAATGCTAAATGGAATTCTTCCATGCGAATTAAGGGGCTACGTACCTATTTTCGTACCTGACCCAGCGTTCTTCCGTTCCTTGCGTGATAGCCAATAAAATTCAGATGAAGGATGCTTACCCCTGACAGGTCCCCAGGGTTCCTGGCAGCACTTCATCTCGCCTAATCTGCAACCCTCGAACGCTCGCCCAATCAGAGCGGGCTGGTTCCTGGATGTGGCACTTTTTCGTACCTGACTAGCGCTAGGAGCTTGGGCCAACGGTCCCAGTAAAGAAAGACCGAAGACGATCGACATTGGAGAAAGAAAGATGGGATGACAAGACTGCGAGAACGACAGGATGATCAGTTTAGAGTGCGATAATTACAAGGATGAACAGATCCATTTGGGCTTGATGGATGATTCGGTGCTGACAGCGGCGTCTTCTTCTCCCAATCTTTACCGTTGACTGGGGGGGGGGGGTTTTTTTTTCTTTCTCAATTGCATCAATGGTTCTGCGGGATCGATGTGGTTCTTATTCTGTTTTTAGAGCATGACACAACACCAACGTTGGTCATACGATAGTAAACAACCCAGTATCGTATATCGTACCCAGGCATTAACAGCAATGAGAAGGTCTCCATCAGAACAAGAAACAAAAAGAAGAGTAGCCTAAATAGTAGTGGATGGAGTCGTAATTAATCTAATGGCTTCACCTACGGAAGATATCAAATTGTGTCTTAATGCGCTCCGTTTGTGAGCTTGTGAATTGGAATTATGTGTTTATGCAAACACTCAAGAATAGCCGGCAAGGATCTCTTTTTCTAATGAGATTTCGGGAACGATAACGAACCCCGGCTTCAGTGCTTCTTCTTTTTAGTGATTCACTGGTTTAGACTGGACTGGTGCTACTGCGATTCCCAGGGTGCTTGCAGGGCTTTTGCAGGGGAACAAAGGAAAAGGACGTCGAGTTGGTAGGAGGTGAATTGCCCAGGCAGCCCAGGTGGTGAAGTGAGTCCACTGTCCGGACTTTAATACGTACCCCCCTCTACAGTTTACCTCAGGTACCCTGGAAACGCCCAGGACGCTAGCGCAACCATCACCCGTCGGGCTCCAACTATTCTCAATTCCTCGCTTCTCCTCCCTTCTTTTCCCCTTCCCTTTCTCTTCCCTCACCCGTCCTCCCACGTCGCAAACCAACGCACGCGGTCTTCCCTCTCTTCACGAGAATTGGGTTTGCATTTTGCTAAGTCCTTTCTCAATTACGTTCATTTCAATTCCCCTTCCCGATTTTTTCGAGGACAAACACCTTCTTTACGGTACGAAAACGCGACTCGACGCACTTGCAGGCCGACTTGAGAATTCGATTCACCTTCACAGGTAAACAAAGCGCGCCGACACTTTCATTTCGCCACCACCGCCGCCGGTACCGAGTCGCATACTACTACTTCACCCACGACGCCTATGCGCGCGTTACATTCTTTCACAATCCGAAATTACTATACCCGTGCGACGGTTACGTGACCCGAACCTTTAAATACACTTGATTCATATCTTACGTGTCTGTTGTTCCCTACGAACGCGCCTCCGGTTGGGGCAATTGCGGTGGACGAGACAAGCAACCCTTTTTGTATTTGATAACAGAAGTAACTTTTCACGATGCCGAGTCACCATCATAACCACCTTCACAAGAAGGATGGCATCATTGACGCCGCCAACCCTCTCCAGGAAAGGGAGCCAGCAACAGTCTACTTGACAGTGTATGAGACCATGTCGGCAACATTCGACGGCCCGATTGCTGGCTACTCAACTCTAGGTAAAACCGCCGCCGATGCCAAAACTCAAGCCGCCGCAACGCCAACCCAAGATGTGCAAACGAAGGCAGCCACCGAATCACCTGCCAAATCGGCAGAGACGACTGCTAAGGCAGTAGATACGACAGCAGTTGCAGCAGCTCAGGTAGAAAATACTTCACCAGTATCAGTTGCAAAGGCCACTACCCCTGCAGCTGTTGAAAGTTCGGCCGCGAAGTCCACCAGCCTACCCGGAGAGATTATTGCTACCGGCTCCGTCGACCTAAGCGAGCACTCGACATTGGCTGTTGCGACAAGCTCTCCCACGACACTTGTTCAAGCTACTAAGAACTTGGAGACCTCTGAGGCTGCCTCTGCGACGAGTGCTGCGGCCTCTGCCTCTTCCACGGCTACTGCAGACTCTACAAGCACTGACACCAGCGGCGCAGCGAAGGCCGGTATCGCAATTGGAGTCCTAGGTGGTATACTGGTAGTTGGTCTAATCATCTTCTTCCTATTCAGCAAGCGCAGAAAGCAGTTGGAGAAGCAGCGCATCCAGGATGATGAGAAGATTAACGGACCTATGGGCGGCCGCCCCGCATCTCTTCTTTCGACCAGAACTAGTGCTACCGCACCTCAGTTGAGCGTTCGCCCTATTACTCAGTTTATGCCTAACTTTGGCGAGCGACGATCGAGCAAGGGAGCTGCTCTCGCACTTGCGACTGGTGCAACTAACACCAACGCCGAGAATGCGCCTCGCTCGCCTTGGGAACGACCCAGCACTAGCCACGCCAACAACCCCGAGAACCCCTTCGGCAACAATGCCGAGCGTGCCCATACGCCTACGAACGACCAGCCGAGGAATCCTTTTGATAACCCTGAGAATGTTGTTGGTGTCGCCACAACTACGAATTCGCCCTCGAAGTCTGCGCCTCTCACAGGAGCTGCTGCAGCCGGTGCTGGTGCCGTTGCTGGTGCCGCTGCCGCCACTGCTGCTGCTGCTGCAGTAACTCGCCAGGCCTCTACTCGAAAGAATGCCCCCGCTCCTCTGGATCTTACTATTCCCGCCGGACCCCCCAGCCCAGCCGGTACCGAGTTTAGTGTACATTCGGTAGCCCCTGGCCAGTCGCCCGGTCCTTCGCGAAGTGCGGCAGCTATTGCTGAAGCTGGCGGCCCCGCGGCATCAGCTGTCTACCGTGTCCAGCTAGATTTCAAGCCTACCCTGGATGACGAGATGGGACTGAGAGCTGGTCAACTCGTCAGACTGCTACATGAATATGACGATGGCTGGGTGAGTATCATCTTCACGCACTACAGTCTGATATTCCGCTTACTAACCTCGATTAGTCTCTTTGCATTCGACTTGACCGCACGCAGCAGGGTGTTGTCCCCAGAACCTGCTTGTCAACCCGTCCTGTGAAACCCCGTCCTGCTGGTGGTCCTCCAGGTGCTCGCAACGGTCCGCCTGTTAACCCCAGTGGCCACCGTGGTCCCCGCGGTCCTGGCCCCAACTACCCTCCCGGACAGAGACCGATGACTCCTCAATCCGGCCGCCCCGAGTCGCCTATGATGCGCCCGATGACCGCTGGACGCCCGCAATCGCCTGCTATGATGCGCCCACAGTCACCTGCAACTGGCCGGCCGATGAGTCCCTACGGAGGTCGTCCTGCTTCGCCAGCTAATGGTAGACCGATGAGCCCGGGCCCTCGAGCCCAGTCACCCGGACCACAACAGCAGCGAAGAATGACCCCTCCCGGACCGAG
>JAOWAP010005723.1:0-12632 GCA_028565235.1 Hypoxylon lenormandii
GCGCGGGGCCTCGGGCTCAGGGTGGTTGCCTGTCCTATCGCCGGCATGGTCATCGTGTACCTCACCATGCGCTAGCTCTGCCGCGAGCTCAAGAGCACCGGCGAAATCAAGGACGCGTACCTACTATGTAAAGGACGGGAAGATCCATGGCGGCGTCCGGGACGTGTTCGAGCTGTGCGAGCTAGAGGCATGCATCCTATTTGACGAGGAAGTGGACAGTACGAGCTTTGCGATGAGCACTTGAAAACACCGGCTGTGCTTAGGTGAATGGATGGAATGTCGCGTGCTACTTCCTGGGACAGGGGCTCACTGTTCTTGAAGGTAGGTAGGTAGCTGGATTGGCGAAGCCGAAGGGTCGTATGGCGGCCTCCGGGAGATGCTAGTTGGTTGCCAGAGTCCAGATGTGCCGCAGCTATCGCCGTCGTTTCCCTGGCCGTTGCTTTCAAGCCCTATGTTCCCAGGTCCTCAACAACCCATATTGATTTGATTGCTTGCCAGAGCCTCTGGAAAGTTGCCAAACCCTGTGCTCCTTACATCGAGCAAGAAGCTATTTTTGACCTGTAGCATAGGTTCATCCCTCTCGCAATATACTCGCCGTCTGATGCTGTTAATAAGAAATCGCAAACATGATGCTCTCTCAATTTAGAGGTGATCGGTATCTCGAAAGTTTTGCGAGCAAGGGATGCCAAGAAAACGGCATTCATGGGATCCGGCAGGCAGTGCGTATAAATAAATAAAGGCAAGCCGCTTAGACGTAAAGTTGCATCTGAGGGTCGGGGCTGTGCGGCATATCCGGCGAATCAGACGGCGCCCCGTGCCCTGCCGATTTCTATTTCTGTCCGTCCGGCCCCCGCAAGATCCGGCGTCTAAGCGCCCGCATTTTTGGGAGCTGGTGTAAGGCTCGACGTCCACTAGCTAAACTTGTTTCGAAACAGCTGCTTATGCACCAAGCTCCTTTGTTGCTAGTGGACGATATCTCCAACTCACCTAACCCAGCTGATAGGAATAGATGCGTTCCAATTTGCTTACCATTTGGTAGACCCCGGATAGAAACCCATCCGGCAGGATGTTCCCCCGCCTGCGTGCCCTTTGCAAGTTACTCACCTTTCATCTTTGTCCACCCAAGCCATAAGTTCTATGTTGTTGGTTGTAAGTTATCCTCCTGAGTTGGCGCAGCCCACGAGGCGCAAGGAGGTGGTACAGGGTTTCTAAAATAGATGACTGCCTTCTGTATCAACTCACGTAGTCCAACACAGAGGCTTTACTACCTCTTGAAGAACTACATGTGCCTAGCCGCCACGTGGGTTGCTTAACTGGGATATTTGATTGCTTTGTAACTGTTGACCGCCTGGCTAATATCTTACCGAGACGAAGGAACTTGGAAAGTTCCGGCCCAAGACAGTTCCGTGGAAAATATAGATTGATATACGTAAATAGAGGCGATAAAAGGGCTAACAGATAGCTTAAGAGCCCTCCTATATATTCGTCTAGTTGTCGTCGTCTTTCCATTGAAGCATCACACTTGCCTTTTCCGTACATTCTATATCCTGTCACCGAAACTTACCTAACAAGTCTACACCTTCTTACACGATGAAGATCACTTCGCTAGTTCCTTTCCTGTCTCCTATTATCCTCGTCGGGCCTGTTGGCTTAACCTCTGCCGCGGTTCTTCCTCGCTCGGACGCGGACAGCTCGGACGCGGACACCATCGCCAACTTTGGGAGGATCGGCATCTGCCTCTCCTACTTTGGCGCCGGCCCTACGGAGAAGGAACTCGCTCCGTGCAAAATATTTTGCCCAGCGCAGAATCCGGGCACAGATCCAAATGCCGTTGGGGTATGTAATTCTTATATGTACTTTGTCTACTCGCTCTAACACCTACTTTTCACTATAGTGCAAAGGTCCAGGCATCTCCAGAGACCAGATCGACCCCAGCATAGTGGAACAAGACGACGAAGGGAACGAATTCACCCCGGGAGAGTGCGTGTGCGACCTATCGGCCGCTGGAGCGATCTTGGACGTCGTCATCAAGGGCCTGTCGGAACTGGACAACGTTATATGCGCCGTCATTCTCTCGGCGATTGTCACGCTTATCGAAGTGGGCATCGACGCCGTGCCCGGAGGGGCTTCGGTCACCGCGATAGGGAAAGCCGTAGAAGGAGCTAAGACTTTTGTTGAGAACGGGCTTGATGCCGTCTCCTTTTTTGGCGACTGGATTGGCAAGAGCTGTGGCGTCTCGGACTTCAGCTTCAACCTGGATGACACGTTTGACGGCTTAGTTTCGGAGCCAGACTCGCTTGGCACGAGCGTGGGCTGCTTCAAGTCGAGCAAAGTGTGTTAAATGCCCCGGGAAAATTAATGGTTTAAGGATAGGTGGAGAAGTGCTTCGTTGTTGTCACAAGGTAGCTTCTCTAGACAAGCTATGCTAAGCTGAGACCCCAAATATACGCATAGTTTCCTATTAAACATACCCAATCTAGGTAGACTGCTTGCAAAGAGAGTATAATTTAGTTAGACGTGTGTAGAAATTCACGCTTTCAAGGGACGGTTCCCATGATAAGCACTGTTCAACAGCTCCATTCCATGCCGCCGTCAGAAATTTTCTCAAATTTCTAAGTACTCGAGTATCCTCTTTAATGCCAGTTCATCCCCTTCTACAGTTCCGCTCAATTCTCGGCCGACCCAACCATCAGTCCATCCACCACCGAAATCAATGACCCAAGCATCGTCCGTATCACGATGGATTAGCACATTGGAGGCCTTACCGTCGCCCCATGTGACGCCAATTTGATGTAACAAATGGATCGTCTCTTCGATCTGAGACGCCCACTTCTTTCTTCGATCCTTCGTAATCGTCGAAACCGTCTCAATATTTCGTAGTGTGGATAGTTCCCAGTTATCCGAAAAGGGGATATACTCCTCCAAGATTCCAATGACTCTATCGCTATCAGGCATTCGAACAAGACCAAGAAGCTTTGGCACACGGAGAGCGCTTGCATGTTGAGAGGCGGTAACCTTCCAGAGGGAGGATAGCTCTCTCTGTGTGGAGTCGGACCGCAGTTCACCTCCAACCTTGGCGCACATTTCCTGACCCCCGACTGACACATGTGTTACATAGCCGTCGCCGAGGAGCTTTCCAAGAACGCGAATATCTTTAGTCGAGAATGTAGGCAAATTCGTGTCCTGGTCCACTTCGAGCTGGAATCCTGTCGGCTCTCCATCAGGACCAAAGTCTTCAGCCTGGGTGTTGGGGATTAATTCCAGCTTGTTATCTACAGTACGAAGGTAGAATGGATGCTCTTTCGGGAAGAGAAGAGAATGAAGATCGTTTGATGTAGAGTTGCTGATAGGAGCAAGCTGATCAAAAATCGACCTTCCGACTTCGACGATGGCGTCCAGGATTTGCTCGGATATCACCTCCTCCTCCTCCTCATCTCCATCATCAACTGCGGCATTGTATTTCTCGATAAAAGAATCCTCTGTCGCATTGCCCGCGGGGGACGGGTCGAGGTCGACAATTAGACGTGCATCGTTCCAGCGAATTGATAAGGTGATACGGTCTCCGCATCCGCTTGACAGAGACTCGATGTAGTGTGTGCTCACCGTGTTGGTTTCCATCTTCTCGAATAGATCATGGGATGTCCTATTATCGGGATGATAAACTAGGAAGAGGTTGAGCTCTGGGTCGCATTTTAAAGGGGGAAAAGGGTGCGAAAGTAATGTGCATGAATAAGAGGATGGCTTCTGCGTGTTGGTGCACGAAAAGACTAAGACGGAGGTCCCATTGGTGCCTAACAGAAACAGAACCGATATGTTCTAACCGCATACGTCTATCCTGCTATAAATTTATATGTACTTCAAAAATGTCAATATAGGCTTCAGGTAGTATACTATTCGAGCACACTCGGTTCGACTTACGCTAGATTTTTATTGAGATGCGAACCAAGCGATGCAAGAACACACAATCGACCTTGTGTACTGGTCTTGGCCCCTATCTTGGTTAATAGGGGCTAGGACTGACAATTCTTCACTTTACTGAGCTGGATTACATCCGCAATTAGAAACTTCGAAATTCGAATCTAGCTGTTTCTACCAGATCCTGGAGACGTAATAGAGATCTATAATCTATTTAAATTAAAATAAAAGAGCAAACATATGTTCTTGTACTTGAGTACATGTATAAGGTCACGTGACTATGTCTTATTAGTTTCGCTCAACGAGCGGGGAATCCTCCCATTCTACATTCTGCCATTCAAACGACTTGGCTGCCTTTCTGCAAACTCCATCCCATTTCAGGAACCACGATGACCCATGGTTCGCTCCAGTGCTGTAGCTCGTGCTCACGACGTTTCAATGCCATATCACTCTTGGATATGTTGGCGTTTGGCACATGTAGTGCAGCTCTTGCCACCGCGTCGGTTTCCGAAAGTGTGCGCGAATTCACGCCTGGTCTAGCCCCAGCCGCCGTCACCCAGTGCACGCCCTCGGTAGGGACACCGATGGCGAATCGCCTCGGATGCGCGCAACCTCTGCGGTCTACTAGATGAAATGGACTGTCTGTTATATCTAGCCCTCCTGTTTCATAGCCGTCGGAAGAGTGCGGCCGGCACTGGCCCGTCTTCCACAGATAGACGAGGAGATCGTCGGCGGTTCTTCTGACGCTCGGTTCCGGTAGGCGCGCCTCTATAAGAGTAGTTACGCGCACCGCCGAACTCGGCACATCGGGGGAGCGCGCCAGCCATGCTCCGTCTTTTGCGACCACCTCTAGGCGTGGGCCAAGGATATCTACTATGCCCGCTTCCATGAGCGCGATCAATTGCTCAATACGCTCTCGAGGCGGGCCGATAGACAAGAAGGCATTGAGAGGTGTATACCAGCAGTCCAAGTGGTCCCGGCGAGAGTCGCCAGGTATGCCGTCGTGGTCTACGATCAACCTCAGCTCATTGCGTATGTCACGCATCACATCTAGCGCCGCTTTCAGAGGTCCTTTTACGTTCCCTAGGGCAGCCTGCCTAGCGTCTTCCCGTAGATAGGTGAGTAGCCAATCCTGCCAATTGCTAGCTGTGTTGAAGATGCGCCCGCCGTACGGCCGAGAAATATGGTCCCAGGACCAGCGGTCGGCCTTGGAGATGCCGAAATCGTCGAGGAGCTGTTCCTCCCGAAAACTGTTATGCGGGGTGCCGAGGAACTTGTCCCGGAAATCGAGGTGTCGCGATCCGTCTTGTTCCAGCATGCCCTCGTAGTAGACAGTCTCCACCTCCTTCGCAACGAGCGGCCACACCTCGCTCAGGAAGTCCGGCGCGTCCCCGGAGTCGGTGCGTCTGTGGAAATTCGCAATTACTTCGTCGGTCAAGACAAGTGGAATGTGACGTCCCCATGTCCCTTTTTCGTTGTCGCCACGAGCCTGATAGGGAACGCCACGACGGGACCCCGCATAGAGACGAGGCTCATTGCCGGAAGGACAGTAGCGCAGACCCAAGGGTGTACGAGTGAAGCGGCCGCCGCGGCCCGTAGTCAACAGGGCCATATAGTCGAAGAAATTAAGACCAAGACCCCGCAACAAGACTGGCTCACCGGGGCGGAGAGAGGAGAGATCGACATCCGCCGGGTTGGCCGACGGGATATGACGCAGGTTAGAATATCGTTGAGCATATATAGTGTTGAGATACTGTTCTGGGCCAGGGAGTGCAGGCAGGTGGCCTTGAGCCAGGACTACGGCGGTGAGGCCGGATAGGATGTGGCCGGTAGAAAGGGTGAGGGTCTGGCGGCCGTCGCGCTCATTGTCGAGGCGAACCGCACGAGCTGCATGCACGACAATCTCTATTTCAGGGGGTGCCCTGCTTGCCACCTCGCCGAAGACCCATTCCAGATAGCGACCGTACTGGGAGCGGGTTGGATATTCATCCGGGCCCAGGTCGAGCCCAACGCTTTTCGCCCATTCGTACATGCTCGGTCCCGAATATTTCGGCCCCAGACACTCCACACTCTCGTCTGTATACAGAGTAATCTGAGACGCCACAGTGTTCATCAAAAGCTCTGGCGACTGTGTGATTCGCCAGACAGAGCCGGCGCCTGGCGGCCATGGGTCGATGATGTGGATCGTTAGCCGAGCCCCTGGCGCAAGGAGCTCGGTTGCGGAGGCACAGAGGCGTTCGAGTACGCTCGTACCACGTGGGCCAGCACCCACGATGCCAATGGCATGAACAGGTGTGGCAGAGTCGATACTAACAACGGAGTACACCATAATTATACTGAATTTATTTAGGTTCGATTGAAAAAGGGGGAATGCCAGAACTCTTATACTTCTTCTAAGCTGGTGTTTTCTCGTCGATGTTGGAAAAGGGCATGGTACCTACCTCTTATATCGTTATACAAGATAGCAAGATAGCAAGATACTCGTACACAATCCACATAGTACCAACGGGTTCGCCGACTTGGCACATATCACAATCGTATTTTCCACATTAGACCGATTGATTTATTTACGTACGTTATTTCCCAGGAGAGAAGTTGGTGGCCGTTCGCTAGTTAGTATTTTGGTAACGCCGAGCGAGGCAAGGGAGAAACCCTGCGTCGTAAATACTCCGAGGATACGCGGTATGAGGTAGAGTTATGCTATAGTGATTTTACTTTACAAACCAAATTCCCATACATTGTAGGTAGTATACATAAAGTGTGCATACGGGAGAATCCCTTCCGTTCTATCATGGCCGGTTAATAGTAATTCCCTGAAGGGTCACTGTCATTTCAAGCTCCCTTCGCCACGATATGGCGGCATGACGTTTAAGCAAGCCTTGGAGAAACTTGCCACGCGTTCACAATATACTTGTATAGCGGAAAAAGGAGGGAAGAACACAATAAATTGATAATAATGATAACATGTTGGAGATGTGCCTCTCTTAGTTATGCCCCTTTTCCATCAGTTGCCAAGATAGATACCGATGAATAAAAGTGAGGCTCTTCGGACCCATATATGTATGCACTTTATACGAGCCTACATACCTACCTAAGGTACTTAATGTATGTCGGACGACGCTCCTCTAAGCTTCCGACTTCAGCACCACTGTATCGGCCCGAGAGCAGATCGGAGGACCTACGTCACGTCGGTGTCTTGTTGTAGAAGTAGATGGCTATTTTATATGCATTTCTCTTTTTCTACGTAGTATACGAATCGCAAAATGTTACCTTGTCATAGACGAACCTCAGCAAATGTTTACCTGCACGTGAGACATGATTGCTCAAGTCAATACCAGCGGAGCTGTAACAGCTCTTAGTCTCTACAACGAGCAATCCAAAACCAAAGACATCATAAGCAGCTCAGACCCTATTTTTGTTAAAACTAAGGTCAGGCAAGGGCCAGTTCGTTTTAGTGGCCCCCGAGGAGTTTGAGTTCAAGACCGAGTGGAAAAAAGGTCTTCACAAATAACAGCTTTCATTTTCTATACAATAACGGGCCTGGGTTTTAGATCAGCCTCTAAAGATCGGATATTAGGAAGTCAAGAGGGAGAGCAGAAAAAAAGGAAAGAAAAAGAAACATGCCAGGGGTCGGGTTCTAACCGACGTCTCCCTCCAGAAATCTTCCATCCGCTTTAGCTCAAGTGATAGATCAGAAATCTTCTAACATGGCTGAAGCTCGACGAACTATACGGTTGAGCTAAGCGTCTAGAAGCACCTAAGCGGTATCACAATAGTACACGTGTACAAAGACTTACTCCTAAGGATAACCACGGGAGTTAGGGACTAAGTATCACTGTAAGGACTGTTTGTGTGCACTAAGAAATGGACAGCCAAAAAGGGCACAGCGCAAGCCCATAAGAGTTTTAAAATTCCCCAAAGAAAATTTTTATTTAAAAAGAAAAAGGAATATGTATTATATATTTATGTGAGATGGTGGCGAGCAAACTGATTCCATGATGGGTATAATATTATCCTGTTGTTCTGTATGGAAGATAGTAGTCTAAGCCCAGCAACATATAACCCCAATCCAACTACACCTCTTTTCCCACGCAATCATCTCACACTCCACCTTCATAGTGCTCAAACACTATCACCGACCTAGTGATTAGGCTGACCAGTTGCTGAGAGAGCTAATTTAGCCAGTCTATCTAAAATCCTAGTCTCATTATTAAAATAAAAAGGGGAAGAAGGTAAAACAGAAGATGGATAAAATCATTGCTTGGATGAACACTACAGTAGATGGAATAGATAATTAAACACCGATTGTGAAAAGCTTCACAGCCCCTGATGCCATATTTGTCGAAGCCATCGGCTTGGTAACTCCTCCCCTTTTCCCACGGAGAAACTGTCGTATCCAGCACCCATGATCAATTTCTCCAACTGGGCCTCCTTGGCGGCAAGGCTTTTGAGTGAGAATTTATAATAGTGCTTTCTCTTCGAGGTAGTTATATCGTGTTCGGGCGACCAATGCAGCGGCCATTCCAAATGGACGAACAGACGATCCAGTTCCGGTATGGCACGCAGCGGCTCCAGAAGCCAGAGTGCTTGCGCGTCGAGAATGTGTGCTGTTTTGCTGGATCTGAGTTCCATTATCTCTCGCGGCGACCAGTCGGCCGTCAGCTCATACGGCACATCACCCGGCTCCCCGATCCACCCATCAGGTCCGGACTTCGTTGACCAGATATGCAAGACAAGCGTCAAACTTGGAGCATCTCCTGTTGAGCGTAGAGAAGCTAGATATTTAACAGCACTGCACCACTGACTATAGGCCGAATCGGCGGTTAAGAGGCTGGACTCGGGACCGATCCTGGGAAAGACAATTTCCAGGTTTCGGAGCAGGCTTGCTCCCACAGGCCCAATTTTATCGAGGAAGAGCCTCGTTGAATCATGAACCATGTACTTGGTCCACGTGTACCCATCTTCGTGATGGACGACTATGTTACTTCTCTCCGACGGTTTACAGATATCCATATCATCGGGATGGTTGTTATTGGAGGTCTCATCTGCCGCGATTTGGTTTGCCGCAGCAAACATGATGCTTTGAATGTGGAATGCATCTGCTGAGACAACAACCCGATTGTTCGCGTAAAAAAAGTCAAGCGCCTCGGCGTGCATCGCCCGGCTAACCAGGAGCAGAGATAAGGGGTCATGTTTGTGGTGGTCGCAGCGGGAGGAGTACGATGCATAGTCAGACATACAGAAATCTCCAGCTGTTGATGAGGCACCACACATGTATAAGATCCGGTGAGCAGTGAACCCACGCTCGGGATCCCAGTAGACCGTGCGGTCAGGGCTAACGAGGTCCGTGTATGAGAATATATGTTGCCGGATCTCCGCTGGGAGGTCTAAAAACCGGAAAGCGCCTTGGGCATTGGGGTCAGGGGCTTGGACTTTGAGTGCCGTTTCGCGGGCCAGATCCCACAATAGGTTGTCCTTGCACTGTCGGCGCTCAGCGAGGCGGAGATCAAGTTGGAGAAGCAAGCTGGGGAAGGAGTGTAGTGGCCCAAGAACTGCGAGCATTTTGTCGCTGTATGCAGTCTCGCAAATCAAATGGAGTCTTAGGCGCTGGGGGCTCGCGTGAGTGAGGATGTTCTTAACAGCCAGGTGCCACATCGCAATCCGCTCCCATGTCAACGGCTTCTCCTGTTCCCAGTAGTAATGTTTTTGGACGTATAAATGAACATATACATCCCTCAGCATAGAACATGCGAAAGGAGATAACCGGCTAAGATAGCCAAGACTGCTGTCGATGGTGTCACGACGATAAACACAGGTGTTTTCATTGAGCAAGATAGCTTCAACTTCACACCTCACTTGCTGGCAGACGTCGGCAAGATTGCGGGTGGTGACGAAGTTCTGGTGCGGTATCTTGTGGTCGTCTTGTTCATCCTGAGAGATGTCGGGATACGCCATATGAATGCCGGTGACCAGCCCAGCGTACAAGTAGATCCGTCGCCGGATTAGAAAGGGCAGGCGAAGGAAGGTATCCGGGTGGTTGCAAGTAGTCCCCAAATACTTGCACAAACATGTTTGCTTCATTCTTTGCCTTGGTTCTGGTTGCGTTACGAGTGCGAGCGGATTAGGATTAGATTCAATTGACTAGCTAACGGTCTTCTACAGGACTGGCAAGCAGGAGGTTGTTGACGAAGACGTAGCTCACCGAGCTACAACAGAGATCGCGGTCGCGTTCCAACGGAAATAGTCGAAAGGCGGTGTAGGTTGACAGAGTAATGGGTCAGGGGTTGAGGTCCACTCAGCCCAGTCTGACAGGTCAACACACACTGCACACGTTAGAACCGCAGCAGCACCGGCCCACTCACGAAGAAGGAAGGCCTCCACGACTATATTTGTTTTTATATTGGGTTGATATATTCAGCGTAGCTCTGACCAAACGTTCGGGAATCAGTGATGTGCCAGCGTTGGTGGCAGGTTGGTGAGTTTGAAGCCAATATTTGGCTTAAAAACGAACTCGTGAATTGGATAGGACATATTCGTGGCCAACATAACATGCCTTGGTTCAATATCCATTTGAAAGTGCCTATGAAAGTGCGAGCGACGGGCTTGCTTCTTCCAGACATCTGGGTAGTTTTCATTCAAAACCACACCAAATATCCATTCGGAGCACCGGAAAACTCAGGGAGTTGATATTCGTACTGCGTTATGACTATCTCGACAAGCGATGTAGCCAATAATTAGAGGTTACCATTCTCGAAAATTCTATAATTATCTCCGATTCGTTATCTCCGATGGCGTCTGTGGACCCTAGGTAGCCAGGTGGTTAAAAATAACTGCGGCTTAAGGGGTAAAAACACACGGACCGTTCTAGACTAACGGAGCTACCTATTATTTGCGTGTCGAGCTATCGACCAATCCAAATTTTCTTTTTACAATATTTATAATATCTAAGACACTTTAGAAGAATATAACTTAATATATTAAAATCTTAAAAAACTATAAGGCGCTCAGTGATTATTTTATTATATAACTATGGACTTTCCGACCCAATCCTCAGGCCCTCCAACGTTACCACCGCTTCCACAACTATCCCAGCAGCCTATACCAAGAACAGCTTCACCACCTCCTTCATCAGAATTATCCGACCTTTCTGATGCTACTCCCACCGTTTCTGACTCTGAAGAAGATGAAGAAAGTGAAAGCGAACCCAACGCCATTCCAAAAAGAAAGAAACGGCCCCCAGGAACAATCGCCGATGATACGCTGAGGTTTTGGATCAGGCGAGGGCGGACGCGTGGCTATTCCTTTGAGCCGTTCCTAGAAGGGTGGCTTCTTGGAAAAACGTCAGATAACAGGTGGTCTGGTCCAAGAATGCGTGGGGTACGAAATGTCCTAAGGAAACCTTCAGTACGAAGGCGCCTGGCGGATGCTGGTATCACGTTGCAGTTCAAGGAAGACGATAGAGATCCGGAAACTACTGACGTATCTGCTTTCCGGGAGGAGCTTCTTGCCTTGTCGTTTCAACCTGCCTTCGGTAAATTTGACCCTGATGCGTTTAGGAAGCCAGGGGAAGGGCCTTCTAGTATCAGGGACGTCTGTAACGCACGCTGGATTGACAACTCTCTCGAACAAGCTTCTTCCCAGATGCAAGACAAATCCCCTCTGCTATTTGCATTTTTATCGGCACTCCTCACCAACCAACGAGCTGGGCGCAAATCCTATAAAGAGGGCAAAGGGGATACCTCCTTTCCAATTGCCAAGGCGTACATAATCACGGCGCTGTTATTAGGTGTCTATGCGCCTAATAGGTCTAACTTTCTACCTCAGTGTATCGGTATATACCTTCTTAATAATAGGGTACAGCATCGAGTAATAGACACCCTTGCTCGATTCGGTGTATGTCCTGCTCACAAGACTATTATGAAACTATTGGAACAGAGGGCAGATCAATCAAGGGTACATTCTAACAATGAGGATTTTATGGATACACCCACCACGCAGGGACCCCTTGGTATAGTTAATGTGGTTACTTCGGGCACTGTCCACGGCGGAGGCGAATAGTTCATTGGGATATTAACTGGATATGCGGTTGGTGCGTTGAGCTCGAGGATAGGGGAGAGGACAAGTAAGGGGTTTGTTTCCTGTCAAGAAGGACATGCATCGTCTAGAGCTATTACGTTATGTGGAGGAGAGAGCTATATGCATAGTTCGTTATTGTGAAACAATTTCTTGGTGCCAACCTACCCAAGGTACGTAGCTAGTTAACCTTAGGGATCATCCCCCTCCTTCAATGATATTTTAAAGTGCACTATGCTGGTCTCTAACGAGAACGTATCCAGTTAATTAACTAGGAGGTATTAAATAGATTAAGGTCTAGTTAGACTAAGTGTTCGACTGTGTCAGTATGCTAATTTCCACCAAGAGCCCCTTTCTTTCGCTCTAACCGTCCAAGCGACTACAGGAAGACCCTCTGGACCTTCACCGACTCGCAACTGGGGTTCTGCGGTTTTTGGTTCCCCAAAACGTACTGCAGCGCGGTATAGTCATAGCCCTGCCAGTAGGTGGTGCAGATGGCCCAGCGGTCGGTCAGGTACGTGACGTAGTTCTCGAAGGGCTCGGGCGGCGAGAGGGTGTCGTCGATGTTGGCCTGGATTGCGAGGAGCCCGTCGTCGGTGAAGGACACGGGCTGCGAGTTGGCGTTGGAGGGCCAGATGAGCGGG
>JAOWAP010005734.1:0-12627 GCA_028565235.1 Hypoxylon lenormandii
CCCCCTGACCCCCAAATCACCCAAAGCACCCCCTTCGCCTTTCTCTTTCAAGGGTCCAACAAGGCCGACTTCCCCGTCTTGGTGTGTCGCAACGTTGTTCTGGACCTTTTCCCCTCTTCCACGATTGACAAAGATCATCCGACTACGCTTTGGTGCCACCCGCGAATATGGCATATGGCTTGTAAGGACTGACTGTTGCTGGTCCTTTAATTGCTCCGAGGTTCTGGACCCCGTCAACCGTTGCAATATGGCTTGTGAGTTCCATTAGCCGGCCAGGACAAATGCGCGCTCGCTGTCCACATGTCGAATACGGATGGTGAGGCTGAGATAGCAGTCCGAGGTTTCGACCCGTCTCTATCTATCTTCGCATTCGTTTCCTGCCTGCCTGCCAGGCCTGCCTACATGTCACATGTACGCCGTGTATCGCTTATACATGTAAGCCTTTACCTATCGCACTAGAGTTCCTTCAGTCTTCATACTACCTCCAGTGCATACGAACCTCTCAGCCCAGCCTGTGAGAGAGACATGTCGAAAATTAAGGAAACAGTTAAATCCGCGCAGACTGGCAGATTACATTACTACATCCCGTCCAATTGGTATTTCCTATTTCCCGCGTCGGCCATGCCCTGCCATGCTATGCATGCGTGTAAGTGGTAAGTCCTCCCCACGATGGATTCAACCCCTGGCACTACGTCTGTCCATGTGCCAGGGTCAACCCACGCTGGCTTATGTACCTCCTGTAGGTAGGCTGGTAGGTCAAATAGGATCGGTTTTACACAATAGCATTTAGATATCAGCATTTGCATCTGCCCAACCACATGGTTTTGGACAGCCGTGCGATGCCGAATATCCCGCGGTCGCTCTTCGCGGGCACAAAGAAAGAAGCCGTATAATATGGAAAGCTCGCGATAACTCATAGGCCAAGAATGACATAAGATGGCAGGATGGTCAGCTTCTTTGCATGGCGCATCAGCTAAGCACATGGTCGAGCTACGGATTCAACAGGCCGGCCCGCTTCTCACCCCTTTCACCCCCCTCTGGCGCCCGAGTTGGCGATAATGACTTGCAGTTTACCCTTGACAACCTTGGAAGTCATTCTAGACTCAGTTCTAGAAGCTACCTACATACCTACTAAAGTTAAGTCTATTATGAAATGACTGACAGGCGACAAGCACGAAACGTCTCCTGTCAATTATCACGCTCTACACTAAAGGGGTGACGTTTTTAGCCCATATCAAAGCTTTCCCTTGGCAACCCTCCCAAGCTTCCCCTTTATCATACCATTCGACGTCATTGTGCTTTAGAACGCATTGTACTATCGACTTTCCCACGAGAGCCTATTATGTAGTTCATCCGTCCGGACGGCTGTTTATTGTGGAGTACGTAGTGGTTTTTTCTTCTATCGTGCCGCTGCTAGACTTTGATAATGGATCTATTCGACAATGAACTCTTCTCCAGCGAGGTTGCACTCGCGACAACACAACAAATGCTGTGTCGCGATGTACAGCCAATCTGGCCAAGCCCATGTTACTATGTAGGTCTGCCAGGCCTGCAAGGCGCCGTGGAATGCAGATCGGCTTGTGCAAATACCATTCCCCCCCGCATCAGAAAGGAAAATATGCATTTCAAAGAGGCCTAGAACGCGACGGATAAGAGGGGGAATATATCCAGGCAGCCTGGCGGCCTAGGGTCAAATGATATTTGAGGCTGTTGCTCAACTTGGCCTGCCTGTTTTAGCACTCCCTGGCAGCCTACCAGCTACATAGCTGAGATACCCTGATACCTTTCATGCTAGTTTCCTGATTCCGTCTTAGCGGCTGATCCTAAGATCTAGACATGGGGAAATGCGGTATCCCATATTGCGTTATCCCTCCATTCCGCCATTTCGACTCTCACCGCCGGTTGTACCCAGCACGCGCTATCTCTCCAATCTTACGGGATCGTCAATCTACTAAACGACTTACATACATGTACATAGTAGTAGTGGGAAGAACTGCTCCGCCGCCGATTCGCCAGAGACACTTTTACATCTAGGGCTCAGCTAATACATAGTGCTATCCGAAACGTGCAGGTTTGGCCCGTTTGGGAGAGCTTCGGAAAACGAGCATCCTCGTGTTGAAATAGGCACACCACTACTAACAATGAGACTTAGGGGGTGGTCAACATACCAACAATCTATCATCAGAGTATTCCAAGGTTTGGATTTGTATTACTGTACTACACCTGCTAGTCCCGGCCGCGCCTGTCCGATGCCTGTCCCGTGCCTGACGCCAACAGCCGCACCCAGCAAGCCAGAGCGATTCCACCACGCGAGTACGCCGCCTAGTTGCATGAGAGAAGGAATTTAGGGGCCAGTTGGCTTGGAAGGTATGTATGTAGGTTAGCAACTTAGCGGCACCACGATGCCGAGACACGAGCGCGGTGAGTAGACATCATCGACCCACTCGGCCGAGATAGACCAATATAGCTCCTTTCACCTTGACACTAAACAAGACGAGTGAATCAAGTAATAAAGTGTCCGTCGGAATAGGAATGTCACCAATGCCTTGCTAAATCCATCTAGTCTACACTTTTACATGCTTCTGTAGTTACCTATCACCTATTGAGGCTAGCGGAAGTTGTCGGAGCTTCCATAATAGGCTTGTTTATGTAGTCGATGGAGACTTAACACTAAACACGAACGAAAATTTCCATGATATATCTCTTCTTATCAAGAATTACCCCTAGTCTTCTTCACGGCCATTTATGTTTATGGAAAGTGAGTTCGTGTGCTAGGTATCTACCTGGTTTTATCGTGAGTTGTAGATGGATGGCTGCTAAGTGCGAGGCGCATACTCAATGATACGATATGTACCCCTACTTACCCTCAAGTTGTCTCACAATTACTGTGGACATGATTAAAGGATGCCCTTCTTGGTTTGTATTGTTGAACTCTTCTCTCCGTTTCATCTTTTCGTTCTTCTCCCATGTTAGCCCATATCACATGGCGTTCATGACCATATTTTAGAGTAGAGCCAATCGGGATCCCATTAGACCTACCCGTCTCTGGGACCTATCATTGTCCGTTGACTTAGAACGTGTAATGTCGTTACATCCTTCTAACATCTTCTACTAAAAGGTAAAAGAGGGAAACATAACATACCTACAGGTAGGTAATATATCGTCTCAACTAAACCTAATAGGTCTAAACTGAAGGATAGCAAATATACATTGATAAGTTCTAGAATATCTGATATTAGATACCTGCCACTTGAGAACTTCAAGTGACTTGAAATCTGAAAAGGAAACCCCTGACCTTTAGAGACCTATGTCACTAGTAGGATAGGGTTAAAGGGGGTGGTTATTATAGACATGCACTTCTAGACATAAACACAGATATTTGACTTTCAGATGCTTGAAACACCGTATCATTTCATAGCTCGAATAACGTCTACCACCTAACTACAACGCGCAAGTTGCTAAAGCGCTATGGCTTCCACTAATTGCTGCTCCCAAGCCAAACACCAAATTACCCGAACTCCTAATCATGCTAAAAAACCAATAACTCCGGGGTATCATATGCGAATAGGTCGACTCTACTTCTCCCGAAGCCTTGCCCTATTCCTTCTAGCCCAGCTAAGCTTTCTTACCCGAGAATGCCCCAATCCTGGCTTCTGATCGGCTCCCGGCTCTCTTTCTCAAGCTCGGCCTCCACATCAAAAGCGCCGAGGAAGTCGTCCAAGTTATTCATGACATCTGCAACATCATCAACTCCTTGGCTCTCTTTCCGCCACGGTGATTGCTCCACATCATCCATCTCCTGATCAGTAGTCTCCTCTATGTCTCTGGCTGAATCTCCTCGTCCTTCTGTCATGTAGGCATCCGCCTCCTGGAAGGCTGCAGCCATCGCGTTGAATGCTGGGCTCGAGGGCTTCTGCTGTGAGAAGCTCGGGAGTATTTGTGGCTGCAGTCGAAACTGCACATCCTCACCAGTAGCCCGCCGCTTCACGGCGTCAAAGTGCTTTTGGTAATGACCATCAACATCTTCGTCTTCGGCATCAACCATTGTCTGTGGCGGAGGCGATGCGGCTCTTGTGACGCTAGGTACTGATCCTGATAGAACGTTGGCGTCGTCTTCCGTGAGTAATGGCGCGAAAGACACTCTTCGACTTGATCGTCCACTGTTCCATGGATTTGAACGCTTCGCGCTAGAAAGAATGCCACGCGTATGTCCCGTTATTGAGTGCCGGCCACTGAGTTGTCGTGCCCGACGTTTCGGAGACGGCGTGTTGAACATAGCGAATGGCATGATGGATTTTTCGAGCTCAGGAGTACGCGCATGGGATACTGGTGCTCGAGGAGGCGTGACAGGACTGCTACACCGGTAACCTGACGATCGTTGTTCAGGCTCAACGGCCAACATAGGGGACTGGGAGGGCGGATGAAGTGATGTTTCATCATAGGCAGCTAGTGGAGATGATATCAGCGGATACTTGGGAAAAGACGGGATGCTTGTGTTTCCCATATCCCACGGACTCTGGTGCTCCCCCAAAGCAGCCGTCTCAAGGCTTGCATTCGCAGGTATAGTCTCTGCAGATGGCGTAGAGCGATGCTCTCCATCACTAGACCTTATTGGTTCTAGCAGTTCTCCTGCCCACGGGCTCTGCTGCGACGGCCCAATCCGGGAGGTCTCGCCACTGTTAATTTGAGACGTCAGCAAAGTGCATTGATATGGGTAACAATAGTATAGAGGGTCGTCAATGGGCTCTGACTTAATGTAATCGATTGTCAGATCTGCCCCCGGAGGTAGATCAGAAACCCAAGGGCTCCGTTGAGTATCGATTTCCGGAGAGTCTAGCAGAGTAGCTTGCGCCGGGTTGTCATCCGGGCTCTTCATCTCGTTCTCAGCAACGGCCCTTGGCTTTTTGGGCGTGCTGCCTGTGGCTTCAGTAATTCCCCACTCTACCTGCGATAATGGTATAATGATCGAGTTAGATTCAGAATCTGATTCATCTTGTGCTATGTTCTTGCAATCTTGTATTGCATCATGCGGTTCAGGTATTGACACTGTCGGGATATTGAGTGCATAATGGGTTGTAGGCCATTCGCTAGCTTCAAGTGGCTCCTTTCGGTCAGCATCCACTGGATCACCAACCAAGGCAGACTCCTCCTCGACCAAGGGTTCGGATCTGACTAGATGTGCCTCTGCTGTTGTCAGATTTACAGGGGACGCGTTGTCTCTTGAGGATTTCATCTCAACCACTGTAGGTGGCACATGCGAGTCGTCCTGTGCTGAGCCTGGCTCCTTGGCTTCTTTAACTTCATCTCCTGTTGAAAGAGAACTTATGGTTCCTGACGTGGTAGAAACACTGTCTGACTCGACAGACATTGGATCTGTATCCTCTACCAGCACTCCTTGACGTTCGGATAATTCGGCCCCCTCAGGAGCTGCATGGCTGATGATTTTGCTGTGCTGGGACATTCGTATGCCACTGCCATCAATTTGTTGGTTATTAGATACCATTTCCCCTGACTGTCCCTGTCCTTCAGCTACCGCGACGGTAACCGCATCTGCATGGCTTGGAGATTCCGGTGTCCCAGTTTGTGTCAGCTGAGGACAAGTAGCCTCAATCGGGAGACCTAGGTCAGGTACGGGAGTCGTCTTCTTCGGCGGCCGAGTTCGATAGTGGAAACTCCTATCCAAATAGCTCTCTAGCCCCGTTTCTTCTTGACTCTGCTGATCTTGATCCATTGCATCCCCGGGAGCCTTTGAAGAACTACATGTTTCTAGATCTGAGGCTTGTTCACAATCTGGGCCGTCCGCCGTTAATGGTTGATCGTGTGCATCACCGACTATTATACCCGTCTCTTGCGCTCTCGAACAGCTAGTAGCTGGCCCCGAAGCGTTGGATAGCTCGTCCAGTGACAAGACCTTTTTATGACCTGTGGGTATCTCATCTACTCCGACCGGTGTAATTTCTGGTCCATTCTGGTTAATGGTAGATGGCGGAGTAGCTAGCTCGAAGCTTCGACTGGCTACCATGCTGGGAGGAACAGGCGGCTTAACATGACCGATATTCGTAGGTTCCGACCTACTTCGTGTTGACGCTTGCGTTCGCGGCATTGGCATAGGAGTAGACGCGGCGGCAGTAATTTGGGAACTGTCTAGCCTTTTCCGTTTTGATTGCTTTCCCTTCAACCAACCCTCCCCGACAGGCCGCTTCCTGTCTGGTTGAGTAGTTTTTTCATGCAGCACCTGATCGGGAGCCCAGAAAGGGTCCCTCTCTAGTGTTCCTAGCGACACCTCCTTTGCCCAAGCCTTTATTTGAATACGTTTGTCTGTTCCGAAAGGACTTGTAGATTCTTGATTGTTACCGGAGCTAGGAAATTGGCAGCGCATTGAATTGTCAGTGCCTGGTGTCGTATCGTCCTGTTGCGCTATTCGCTGGGAACGTCTGAGAAAGCGTTGCTTGATTGCTGGTAGAGGCTTGGTTGCAAGCTGAGATGGTTTGAGAGCTGGTCCTTTAGTGGCAGGTTGCTTGGGAAGCCAGGGATTTTCCCACCCTGAGGCTTTGTCGAAAGGGCCGCGGAGAGTTGCGGATAGAATGCGCATAGGCTTGCCCTCCAAATAGCGGAGTGCTTGTGCTTCATATTTGAGCCTCTTGGCGACTTTGGCGGGTTCGTCGAGCTCTTCATCGGATCCATAACAGATAATTTCGTCTGGATTGGATGGGGGCGGTGCTGCGCAGTATATCGGCTCAACTCCTAGATGGGTTCGTCTCCATGTCTGGATATCGGTGTCGTCTTCGTCCATGATTTCCATCTCCATCTCATGGTTTGAATCGTCAATTGGATGGATACATTTGATTCTAGCCTAGATCATTTGGAGGACCGAGAGGGTTCGAGGAAGGAAGATTAAAAATTATCGCGGATGTAGCGGGCGTAGTGGGCGGGAATGGAAGAGGGGAAAAAATGCTTATTCGGTTTCGTCAGTTCTAAATGATTGCATCCCAACGTTTCCGGTCGTTGCTGGGTGGCATTTGGACTCTCCACTCTTAGGTAATTTAGAAGGTTAAGATTTGGGACTAGGGGTCCACGAACGACGCGATTGAGAGCGCGTAAATTGATTTTTGCGCTCAATTGTGGCTTGCTGTGGCTGATCTGTGCACCTGTGGCCGAACCACTCGAGGACTGTTGCTACGGCAACCGGCAGAAGCTAGGGTCGCGTCGTCCGGTGCTTGGACCAATTAGCTGCAAAGTTGCCGGACGGAAACGAATTTACGTACGGAATGTTGGGTACACCGCCTGCACGACACACCGTACAAGTACACAATTACGTATCTCAGTTTCCTTTTCCCGCGTCACCCAACCTCCCCCTTGGACGCGATACCTAAAGCCTCATGATTGATTGATTTCATTTTCTTCAGGAACATTGATTGACCCTACAACGGTATTGTATTTCCAATCGTCTTCTATACATCCTCTTTTCATTGCAAACGCACTAGAGACGCGCCCAACCGCCCCACGTATAATTGTCAACACAACACAACCCCAACCCGCAGCACGCCATCCAAATCGCGACTCTCGGAACTACTGGAAACTCGATCGCTTGAGCGCTTATTCAATCAACTCAAAAACACCAAATTCCAAAATCTGTTCCATGGACGTTCTACTGGTGCTATTTATATACTAGCCATAACTTGCCCGTCATGGCTCACGCCTGGCTTGATTCGCTCTCCGAGGATTGGGTATCCCAACCTAGATCTGATGCTTCCCATGACCAGCTGCCCAGTTTTTCGAGCTCCCGAGCCAACACGAGTCGTAGAGGTCCACGCGAGCCTCTTAGTCGCATACCGAGATTAAGTGCTGGAAACACAGCACCGAAAAAGACGCAGCAACCAGCGCATAATAGCAGTGCTATACACGCCTTAAACGAACGAAGCTCGAACGAGATAAATATCAGAAGTTCCCAACGTGGTCTCCCCAAGGTACCACAAGGGAATAAGGCATCCCAACGAGGACGGCACTTAAGCCGGTCTGTGTCTGCGTCTACTGCTGGCTCCGTCGTCCATAATACTGTACAACACGGCAAATCTCAGAGCGCATCCCCGTCAAAAGCCGGGGAAAATGTGCCTGAATGGAAGAGACGACTAGTCTACGGAGAGTTGAATTATGGAGAGTCTAAGGACCTTTTTAGTTCAGCAGGAACGGGTCTGGAAAGCATGTTTCGACCACCGGTGGCACCAGAACCAACCGGAGACGAGACAATTGAGAACGTCGAGGACGGGCTCAACGAAACAACACTACCGTCAAGTCCCCCACCCTACTCGAGATTTGCGCAGCATCAGACTCAAGAAGAGGAAAGCTACGAACAGTCTGCCAATGAATCCCTAGCCCAACAATCTCCTCTGCCAACTAAGCAGATGAAGTTCCGGAGGACGGAAGAGGATGTTCAAGAGTCAAGCAGAATTGGAAGCTTGACATCTGACGGGCGCCGTGACAGCGAAGAGGAAGGGACAAATGAGCCTAGCGAGCAATCCGTCTTCTCCCTCGATCCCGACAACGGTCCTGATGCCTCGCGCAAGGTTAGCGGGCAAAGTGTTATTAGGAACGAAGATCTGAGTCCCATTTTCATATCGCGCCACAGTTCTGGTGATGGAAAAGTCACTTTTGCTCCGGTCGAACTCCCAGCGGATCAATTACACAGACGACTCGAAGTACTGAGGAAAAGTCAGATACTATTGGATTCGGAACCTAACAGCCGTTTGGAACAAGAACCAGCTGCCGCTGCCGATGGGTCTCAGAAGTTTGAGGATACTGATGACTTTATAAAGAATGGTGGCTTCCTCAATATCCAGCGAGGTGGGCGCTCAGCAGAAGGGTCTTTTCGCCGGCGCCCTCTCAGTCCGACATTAAACGTTGATACGTCAGAGATGCTTCCGGAATCGTCCCTCCAAGCCAGTACCCCCAAGCAGTTTCCAACTATCAGAATAGATCGTGTTGCATCAAACGAAAGGAGCGACTACCCACAATCCCCGCTTAGCCCTGCTATCCCCCCGGCGCCGTATCCAAGTCCCGAGAAGCGATCCCAACCGCCGTCGGGCCAAAGCGGAAGTCCCTTGAAATTATTTGGCCCGTATGACACATTCACCAATCAAACCCTGCTTCGACGTATAAGTCAATTTGAAGATCCGCAAAGCGATAGCTCTTCACGATCATTGGGAGATGATACCATTGCATTACCAACACAAGAATCGCCTTCCAAATCTGAGGTGAACAAGGGGTTTATGGCTGAGTCTAGCCCGAGGAAGGTATCGCAACATGACCCTAACAGTCCCGAAATCCTTGATAGTGTCAGCACTTTCGGAGCTGGAGAGCTGGATGGTTACGAATTTAGTGAAGATATCACTCAGAGTTCCGTTGACTATTCGCGATTTACGAACAAGGAGAACGTGACGCCCGCGGAGGACTCCCTGCCACCGAGTCACTTTGTCAAATTTCAAATCCACCAGGATCAGTCTTTAGACAATACATCCCTCAACGTCCAGCGGCGGCGCAATAAGCCACCGAGTAACATGTTCTCCCCTCGGCGTAGCATAGCTCGATCCAGAGCGTCTAACAGCTCGAGACCCCAGAGCTCTTCACTTCCGAATGGACCTAACTACGGTGTTCAGGCAACACCGAAGAGGGACGGTTCAGACGGCAAGAGACCACGACCCTCGCCATCCAAAGATCCCACACCGAAAAGGAGAAGGACGCTGCACCGGTCCGATATTGCCTACGGGCTAGAAGACCGGCACACGGTAGTAGAATCTGTGCAGTCCTCACATCGAACTATGCAATCTGTTATTGGAAAGAAACGACCGAATCTTAGCCTAGGCGAATTGCAGCAACCGGCCAGCCCAAGTGTGCTCGCGACACGCCAAATAATACGACCTCGATCACCAACTCCTGGTCAAAGATCAGCACGTGAGCGACAACCACTTGGAAGTCTTCACATCAACCCAGACCACCGAAATGGCGTACCAGACATATCAGTTCAGGATTTTGCCGTCGATGGGTCGGGAAGGACATCGATGAAGACCCAGGACTTCTTCGATGCCGCGGAAGAGATTATGGCAATGATTCGAAACAAGGCCCGCCCTCAGAACGGCCTCAGCAGCGTAGAGGAATCGGAGGCTGAGAGCGCAGAGCAGCGCAATTCCACCGCAGATGTGTATGAGAGCTCATTTCAGGAGTCGACGAAGGAGCCATTTTCACGGCCTCCGAGCCGGGAAGGACCTCCTCTTACCAGGGCGCCGACCCGCCAAGAAGATCCAGAACTCGTGATTCGACTCAAGCAATACGAGGAACGTAGTGATCTAGGCGAAATCATTACGAACTCGATGCAGTCGATGGGACGGATTAGGGAGGCTATTAATGAGGCTAATAGTCTCAGCGAGTCCATCCGGCAAAGCGTCCTCTCCGGCAAGGGGTGGGATAGCTCTCCTGACGAGCAAGAAGTAGTTAGCGACCTTCCTAATGTCAGAATCTCGCGTAACCCAGACCGTTCTGAGTTCAGCGAGAATACGGTCGAGTTCCCTTCCAATGGATCCCAAACATCTAGGGCCTCCACTGCGCGTTCTATCCCAACCGGTTCTTCTCAAGGATCGGATTCAAGGAGGCTTATTGTACCAGATGTGGTCGCACCTCTCATTGGCGACCAAGTGGGCAACATGGTATTCGATAAAGAGAACAAAATATGGCGCAAGGTGAGACAGCCCAAGCCAGATAACCGAAATATCTTGCCATCCGAAGATAGCGAGGATCCGTTCGGTAGTATCCCGGATCTTTCGGTCGATATAGCTAAGGAAACACAAAATCTTGGACGCGTCATGAAACAAAATCCGGGAGGTGGTGAGCAATCCCTACCAGAAGAAACGTCATCAAGGCCCTCTACTGCGAAATCCTCTACTACCGTACAAGAACCTCATAATGCTAGAATGACGACGAATCACGCGGAGGAGATGTTTATGGGAACTAAGCATACGCCGATGAAGGAGACGGCAGTCGAGGACGACAAGGAGATTGAGCATGAAATAACAATCCACGAAGACCGGATGCAAAGATCAAGCCCGTCGCGAAAGAGAAATCTCACGATTTCGTTTTCGTCCCCAATTGCTTCTGTCATACAAGACGTTGCTCATCAATCCGATGACGACAATGCCGGCCAAGAACCGCGCCCCACTACCGAATCGGTCGAACACGTGGCCACCGACTCTCTTCGACGTGGACGAGGATCTAAATCACCAAGGTCCGTAAGTCACTCAGGTGCGAGATCAAGATCCCGAAGCCGTTCGGCAAGGAACCTGTCGGTTAAAGGACAAGATTTCGTCCCAAGACCGGTGTCCCGGATTGATGAACAGGATGAAGACACGGCCGAGCATGCAGCATCCGAAGAGCGGCAGATCAGTATTCGCGGAGAGTCGAGTCTTGTTTATCCCGAAAACGAGCACAACCCGAATACAAGCTTGAGCGTTGTGGTAACGACTCCAGCACCTGCGAAGACCTCGCCTGCTTCCGCCACGCCAATCATCGGACAGTACGTTGGCTGCCTATCACTGAGCCCTCTCTCCGACTTCACAATGCACCACGCAGACCAGTCTTGCGGCTTAGAAGTTAGCTATGTGGTCGGGGACCGTTATCTTGCTACTGGAGATGGATCCAAGAAGATCATGTCCAAAGCCATCCAGAACCTTGTCGAGAAAATTACCGAGGTCGAACCATTCGAGCCCGATTGGGAGTCTATGAACGAATTGGATATCAATGACAAGCAGTTGACGACTCTCCACATGCTGGATGAGTTTTGCACGGGCGTTGTTACTCTCAATGCATCGAACAACTCGATAGAGCATCTGGACGGTGTTCCTGGTAGCGTCCGGAACTTACGTATCACACATAACCATCTTTCCGAGTTGACCGCATGGGGCCACTTGATGAATCTCCAATACGTCGACGTATCCAACAATCAAATCAGGAGTCTGCACGCTTTCAAAGATCTAGTCCACCTACGAAGCCTTCGTGCCGATAACAACCAAATCACCAGTTTAGACGGCATCAAGATGCACGACAGTCTGCAGGTTCTTCGTGCGAGGCACAACCTTCTTACAGATGTTAACTTGGATGGAACAAAGTTGCAGCGCCTGACCGAACTGGATCTGCAGATGAACGAGATTAGCTCGATCAGCGGCATCGAGCAACTCTCGTGTCTCGTTACCCTGAACCTGCAACATAATTCTTTACCGTTCTTCGGCCCAACTATGGATGTCGACGTGCCCAATCTCAAGTATTTGGCACTCTCGAATAATGATCTCACAGATCTCGACCTGGCGCCATTCCCTTCGCTGCGTCTTCTGCACGCAGACCGTAATCAACTGTCTACCGTGACGGGCTTCTCGCACTGCCGCCGTCTCGACAGCCTCTCACTCCGCGAGCAACGAGGCGACGTCCCTCTGGACGTGTCGTTCCTGAACGCTGCGTACGAAGTGCGCAAGCTCTTCCTCTCGGGCAACCTTCTCGCGTCCTTCGACCCATCGGTCGACTTCCTCAACCTGCAGTTCCTCGAGCTGGCCAACTGCGGCCTGCAGTCGCTGCCGCCCGACAGATCGG
>JAOWAP010005744.1:0-12627 GCA_028565235.1 Hypoxylon lenormandii
GGCACTCGCCGACGGTTCGGGCGCGGCTCATGAAATCGGCCATCTCGTTGTTGGATACGACGACGTGCGCGGTGGCGATGGCCTTCTTCTGGTCGAGACGCCAGATATGCAGCTCGTGAACGGACTCGATACCGGGGATCTATTGTAGATTTGCCATTAGCCCACGCAAATATGAACTCGGAAGCGGCCTTCCTTTCCATTGCTCGCCTACCTTCTCGAGATCGTGCTTGACATCGTCCATATCCACACCCTTCGGAGCACTCTGCATAAGGATCTTGCCGCTGTTCTTAACGAGCGGGATCGATGTGACCAGAATCA
Source organism: Hypoxylon lenormandii (assembly GCA_028565235.1). Classification (NCBI taxonomy): domain Eukaryota; kingdom Fungi; phylum Ascomycota; class Sordariomycetes; order Xylariales; family Hypoxylaceae; genus Hypoxylon; species Hypoxylon lenormandii. The sequence goes on from JAOWAP010005744.1 coordinate 319, forward strand.
TGAGGGCGATACCCATACTGATGCCCGGGTCGGCGTAGAATCGGGCTTCGGAAGACGCGAGCCAGATGACCAGAGCCGCAACAATGACTCCGATGTTGTTGAACGCATCGCCGATGACGTGGATCAGGACACCCATCATACCGAGATCACGGCCTGGTGATCGGAGATTGGTAATGGTATGTCTGTGTTCCGCGTGGGCGCTGATGGGCTATAGCTATGTTAGAGATCATGGGCTCATGTCGAAAGGAAGCGATGATGGCTTACGGTTAGGGGAACATCGTCTTGGTCCTCACTAAGGCTATCCGTCGTTTGTCTCCCCGCCTCGATATTAACGTGGCTATGGTTGTGATCATGAACGTGGCCTTCAGCATGACTACTTCCCTCGGCATGAGTGTGACTGTGGCTATGGCCATGGCCGTGATCGTGACCATGATGCTCATGTAGCAAGGTCGCGCTGATAATATTCAGCGTCAAGCCAACGCAACCCATAATAAGGACCAGCTTGGGGTTCTCGATACCTAACATGATGGTGAGCTGGGTATATGATTGCTTCTAGCGATGATAGGACACCTACGTTCGATAGAGATGAATCTCTCGATAGACTGGAGGAAGATGGATATGCCGAGGGCAAGAAGGAAGACGCCATTGAAGAAAGCGCCTAGTAGTTGAGCACGGGCCCAACCGAAGGAGAAGTTCTGGGGGGATTCTGCTCGTTCTGAGATCTGGTGTTTGGTTCAGTCAGTCGAATCAATCAGAATTCCCATTGGAAAGTAACAGCTAAAGCATACAAGGATTGCGACCAGGGCGACAATAAAGCCGATAAGATCATTCATCTATAGTAGTCAAGACCAATTAGTATCTGTCGCAGAACACGGAGGCGTATGTGAATAGCGAGAGCTTACATAATGGAACGCATCGGCAAGTAGGGCTAGAGACTTTGTATAAAATGCGACTGCGATAAAGAATTAGCTTGGGTTCACATATCGTACCTAAGTTATCATATCATACCAACAATCTCGGCGATGAAGAATGCAAACGAGATGCCGATAATGGCACAAAGCTTCTGCTTCGAAGACAGCTTAAATCCACCCATTGCCGGTACGCGGAGCCGGATCACGGAGTCGGCGCCGATTGGAAGTTGTGGGTAGTTCGGTACCGAAGCCTTAGATAAGAATCTTGGGCACGGTGGCTATTGAAATGAACATGAAAAAGTTCCAAACTTCGTCCGAGTCTGGTGGCCTGGCAGTGTTGGCTTAGGTATTTAAATAAGTAGCCACCGGGTGCCTGTAGCTTCTTAATATTTATGACCTTCACAGAATATGCGACAGGAGAAAGTGGGCGGATCTTCTGTCAGGACTTGAGTCAGTCACCAGGAATCACCTGCGTTAAATTTAAGCTCAAGGGCTTAGGTACCTGACCTGGTAGCTGGTAGTCAAAGGAAGGTGTAAGGGAGAAAGCAGTTCGAACCCCACGGATTTTCTTAGAAGGCACAGATCGTACCTGAATCGTTATTTATCAATTGAATTATCGTGAAGGGGTTTTTAGCCGGAGATGATTGCTGAAACGCAGATCACCCCCTACTTCGAATCAATCGCGAAACATCAGATGCTCCAGAGGATAGAAATGGTGGTCATTGCACCCACGAGAATTTACTGAACCTCAATAGAACATTGTCTGTGTGTAGTAGACGAGCATGCGCCGATCGTGTTCCAGGACCCCAGAGAAAAAGGGGAACAGTTTGGCTAATATCTATCAAATCCCCCGCCGGGGGTATATCACAGTAATAGATCTTTTTTCGGGGAAATTGACAAATGGTAGTCCACGTATGTCGTGGCATCTCCGGGAGTGCTAGCCGGACCCGACCAGTGTCGTGGCCTCTCACGGCCCCATCCAACGTATCCCAACTCGCTGGATCACTGGATTGCCGGATCGCTAGAGCTCAGGGTGCATATTACATAGTACAGCGAGCTGCCAGATTTAGCTGCAGGTGCATCTAGATCTAGCTCTCCCGAAGCTACAAGATGCCTATAAAATCATCGAATTGCCGTAGCACTGCATGCGCATTCTTATCACCTCCTCGGCCTAGAAAATCGAACCTTTGTTTGCTATGATTCAGGGGCCACTTGAGACATCCACTCATGTAGAGAGCAGCATGACCCGTGCATCGCGACGAGATTCCCAAGGTCTCTAGAATCTCTTTTCAGTATTATTCGGTTTTGTTATTTAGGGCGGACGCCACGTGCTTTTTCACTTCAGATTGAACTTATCCAAGTCTGCACTACGTGCTTGACGTGGTCTAGACGACATCACCAAGGTCCGAGTCAGCGCGTCATAGGTCAAGCGTGACGGTTACCAGGTACCTAAGTCGTTAATGGACGGTATCGATGACCACTCGATAATAATCTATTATGACTTGAGAATGAGGAATTACTCATAACATTAATTTAAGGTCTCTAGAGATCTTAGATTGTCGTGGTACTGTATGTAGGCGTTCTAGAGGTTTCAACATCAATTCACGGTGAGATACCTATTTCTTCGCATATGTTTCGTCACAAGCTCTACCAAGTTTCCTCGTTTCGTTCTTTTGCCTGTCGTTTAAGTTCACGTTCGATATATCCATCCAAGAACACCTCGGCCGTGAAAACATTTTCGACATTGGGTAATTGTCGAGCCGCACCTAAGATCATGGAGACTATCAAGGTGCGTGTCTTCTCTGCGGGCGACTACATACGGCCAAGAGCCGGTCGGCCCCTACCGGACTAATAACCCAGCTAGAACACCATCGCGGAGAATTTTGGCGGCAAGGCGCCTGGCCTTGCAACTCATCAGTTCAGCCTAGATGATGTGCCCGACCTGACCGGCAAGGTGGCCGTGGTCACAGGCGGGAGTGAAGGTATTGGCTTCGGCTGCACGCATACGCTATTGAAGCACAACGTAGCCAAGATCTATATCCTCTCCCTGTCTGACGATGTCGTAAAGGGGGCCAAGGGTGCTATCGCAAAGGAACTCGGCGAGGATATGGCAAACCGGACGAAATGGATGCGATGCGACCTCTCAGACTGGTGGGGAGTAAAGGACGTTGCCGACAAGATCAAGAGCGACACTGACAGGCTCGATATCTTGATAAACAACGCAGGGAGAGGGATTATGACTTACCAGCTCACCGATTACGGCGTCGATAGGCACATGGCCGTGAATCACTTCGGACACGTAATCCTGACCTCCAATTTGCTTCCGTTGATGAAGGAGACAGCAGAGAATGGCAACGTCGTCCGCATTTCCAACCAGGCAAGCAATGCGCACCAGGCGGCACCCAGCGATACAAGATTCGAGAGTTTGGAGGAGCTAAACCGCGACCTCGGACCGAACGGCCAATACGGCCGCAGCAAGCTTGCTGGTATCCTATATGCTAGGTACTTTGCGCGGAAGGTGACAAATGCCGGTCAGCCTAACCTACTTATGAATGCGACTCATCCCGGATTTGTGAGTACGAAGATGAGCAACGAAGACATTTTCGAGCCGTTTCCTCTGGGTGGATATGCAATGGCGTATGGCCTGGAGCCTTTCAAAAAGGACCAGTTCCAAGGAGCTGTCCCTACCATGTTTGCGGCGACGTACACGCAAAAGTCGGGCCAATACATCTGCCCGCCAGCCGTACCTGAGGCCGGGAGTCAGCTCTCACAGGACGACGCGCTCGCCGATAGGCTTATGGAGTTGACGTGGAATGTCATCATGGAGAAGACGAAGCACGGTTCAGCCAACCAAGACAGTCCTATTAGTGATTTAGTCTAGCCTTGCGGAATGCTTGTACATTAGATGTAGCATAAAGTGGTGTCGACTTGCAGACTTGGAGAATAAACTGGTCAGTTTTGAAAATAGTTCTGCATTTACCTATGGAGTGCAGCTATATCCATCCTAATATTGCATGGTCCTTCTAACATAGAAACTGAGCTATTCTACAGCTCCATTGATTTCAAATTCCTTGAATTAGTTTAATATACCTTGGTAAAACCAATCTACCTAGGTAGTATGCAGTCCAGATGACGAAGAGTCAAGAAGTCATGCCAGTCATAAGCAAGGTGCTAGAATGCTTTTAGTGAAACTAGTTGACTGGTTTAGAGCCACGCAGTAAAGATTGTATTTAGTTAATCGCTGAGCCTACTTAAGGATGAGTTCCATACAAGGGGAATCAAGGGGTCCCCATTTTTATGCGGCTTAAACTGATGCATGCACCTAGACGGATAATGCGTAAGCACAGTACTCGTTCGTTATCGCTTAAAACAGAGAGCTCAAAACAGAAGGCGGGCTAAGCTCTTATCGATTCTGCCGGTTCTATCGCAAAGGCGACTTGCTGCCGCTCTCCCGCCGCGGACATTGAATTATTATCTTGACGTATCTCAACAACATTGTTTCGACATTGTTTCACTTACAAAGACAATTCGTCTTCTCTCGCGATCATGCGTCTTGGTATTTTTGATACTGGATAATACGGGCGAAATGTCTCGGAATGCCAATCTTTCGCCCTCGGCACCGCGCCGAGCTGCGCAGTGGACGTCGCATTTGCGACAGTTCAGTAAGTCTAGCTTGGACAAGACTTCGACTTCGACCGACTCGCCCTTATCTCCCGACACCGTATCTAGCAACTCGACAGCTCGAGAACCTCCCTCGTCGAAACGAGCAAACGAACGAATATGCAGTGTGACTATCAACGAATCCGTCATTCGAGACGAAGTCCTCCTGAACCTTGACTTATTTGGAGGTGCCGTCCAGCCTGGCGCTTTAATGTCCATAACACCAATCAAGTCAGATCAGGACCGCACGCAAGGTACCCAGTATGGAACATTGCGACAGTCGTCCTTCCACCGAGCTTTCTCCTCGAATACCCTGAACGATGACTTATCCAAACCTGACGGCGACGTTGGCCGAAGATATATCTTTGTCGCTAAGGACTTGTCGAAGGAGCTCAAGGCTAGACAACCGAATATCGAGGTCTACGTCTCGAAACAGATAGGCATCGCATTCAACATGAGAAAAGGGACTCAAGTAGTTGTTGCTCCGGTCGACCACCTGACACCTGCTATCGAAGCTTCCCATGTCGAACTCTCCTTCAAGGATATGTATATGTCCCGCGCCGATATGTGGAGGCTGGCGGTCACTGACCTGACTGACCGCATGGTATACAAGGGGCAAGCGCTATACTTCCTGGGGGTAATTAAAGCTACCGTGAGTACCGTTTTTGTGGAAGGGCGCAAAGCTCGGTCTGCTTTCTTCGGTCGCAACACTCGGCCTATCTTCCGAAGCGAATCGGCTAGATACGTGCTATTCATACAGATGGCTCGGGAGATGTGGGACTTCGACTCGGACGGCTCAGGTGAGATCATGTTCTATAAAGTTGTAAACGGATTCCTACCAGCTCTGTTCAAGAAATGGGCCTTGCTCCAGGTGAAACACTTGGTTAGTATTGTGCTCTTTGCGCGAGTCGAGTATGATACCGGGTTGACTACCGAGCTGGCAACATCAACCCTTCACAGCGATTATTACACCGGGTATCAAACCTCCGGAGACAAACGTCCGTTCAAGGACTTCTACCGCGTCGTCGTGAGTGAGATGTCTAGTGGGGAGTGGACCAAGATACTGCATCAGCTGAAGATGGAATTTAATGTCTTTCGCCGTGACATTAGCCTTCATCATCGGGATGCCATGAGCAACGCGATGGAGATCCCTGAGGACTCCTCCGCGAAGGGTACATCCACATCCACCAGTAAGATCAAAGCACAGTCTTCTTTGGCCATGTACGGGAATTTTCTCGAAGCTATCAACTTGGCGTCGTCCTTATATGCCCATGACTATGTGGATCGCGATCTTTTACGTACCGGTATCTCGATAGTCGTCATCAGTCCGGGTCCGGGTGTTTTCGAAGTCGAATACGAGTCCCTTCGACGGACGACCGAAGCTCTCGTCGGCAACGGGATCGGCATTGATCTAATATGCATACCGAACATACCTCTTCATTCTGTCCCCTTATTCCGTTATCGAAATCCTCATTTCCTAGAGGCGAACCAGCGATCGCACCAAGCCCGGTCGGTTAGAAGCCGTGAGAGCACACCGAAGCAGCCCACCCCTTTAGCTGGCAGCTATACTACAATTACTGAACCCATGTCACCAACGAAGGCTGCAGACTCGTCTAGCCGAAATGATCCGGCAAATTCCACGCTGTATGCCGACGAATGGTCATTCGCGGTGCCGCAGTGGTTGCATATCTCCTATTGGACTGGAAAGTCAGAAGAGGCTTTGTCTTTCCAAGGCATCACTTTGTCTGCCTCGAGCCAATCTCCAAATGACTGTCAAGACGATTTCACGATTCGATGTAGACTTTATGACCTCCAGATGAGAAGTGTGCTCGAGACTAATGAGATCGACACAACTCCGTTACACGCTGATCCTGTTTATTCGAATACTGTCAGCAATTTCGAAACTCGAAAGAGGCTGTCGACTCCTGGTAGAAATCGAAAGGTGCCAGAAGTGTTGTTTGATCCAGTCTATGGATTCCTAAAGTTCATACCGGATAAGTTGACGAAGACCGGTGAAGGGTCACTGTGGAAGCAACTACAAAGCTTTGACGAGAACAGGGCTCGGCTCCCGGCACATCGGCCTCTACCGCCGACTCATACCTATCGAGAACTGGAAGAAACCGCGGGGAGGCAATTGATGGAAGATGCTCACCTTTTTGGCACGTCGGTAGGAGACGCCAGGGTGACTGGTCCCTCGACCGGCTTGTCATCTAGTGTTGCGTCGTCGAGTAGGACCGGGCTAGAAGTGCCTACGTCCACTGCCGTTTCTCGACGCAGTTCTACTACTGCGAATGCCCAGTCTAGGCCTCCACCACCAGTAAGGCCACCTAAGATCATGAGACAGATTAGTCTTGGTCAGCGCGGCTTTGGTATCGCAGCCCCTAAACTGGCGACGGCCGAGTTGAAAATGGAGAATGTCACATCTGTTCCTAAAACGACTCCAGCTACGCCCATGAAATCCGCAGCTCGGCCAAGCTCTTCAAAAGCCGCAAGCACTGGAAGTATTCTCCAGACTTTTGAGCACTCTGATTCGGCGACGGATTCTATGCAGACAACACCGAGCCGTCCTATTCAGATCCGAAACCCGGTGCAGACTCTAGATACTATTAGTACATTGAAATCCGGCCAGATGCCCGCCACACCTATTGCTAAAAGTGCCCGACCAGACGACCGGGATCTCAGACATTCGGAGGCTTTAAGGAAAGAAGACGAAAAGAGGCTTTACAACTCCAAACTAAGGGCGGGAGGCGTGCCAGAGCTTCCCACTACGCTCTCGCCGACCACAGCCATGGCGCCGTGGCTGGTTGTTCTCAACCCGTCAAACCCGAATGCGAATAGGGTCGACGATTCGATCTTGTTTAGTCGGTGGCAACATGTTTTCCCGCGGCCTTCTGAGATGAGAGTTATGAAATGGAAATCTTTATCATGCCCAGCTGCCGTTCCGCTGACAACGGAACACTTTCCTACGCAAATTCAATTCAACACCGAATACCAGCGACAGCCGTACAATATTTCCCAAGAAGTAGAAGACGAGCTTGCCGAGGAACCAAAATCGCGGGTTGAGTTCTTGAGAGAGCTAGTCAGTGCTCGTTTCTCGCATGGATTTCAGGTCGTGATTGGTCCGTCAGTCGCTAAAGCATTCGATCAAAAGGCAGTGAGAATTGCAGATGTCTTCTCTATAGACAAGACAATCGGCGATGGTACAAGCATTTTCATGAGCGTTGGCAACACAATTCACCAACTATCGTGTGTTAACGGCACCGAAGTTGAGGTGAATATCTACGTGCGGAAGCCAACCGAGTCACTTATGCAGATGGATCAACCATCTTCATACAAGCCCGCAATTCGTACTCTACTCGATGAGACGTACCAGACTGTTGATGTCGATATTATGACGCCAAAGCCCGAGCGTAACTGGAACTACATAGACTCGTACCTTGCCGGACATACGGACGAGATGACCGAGAACCTAAGATTCTGGCGGGCTCGTTTCGTGCTCATACCAATGTATCCTCGATCCTCGGCTCCGACTGTTCGAAATGAGGACGACGAGGAAGAAGTGCGTCTTGAAGGTATAAAAAAGCTCGCCCAGCTTTGGCAACGGTACCGGTATTTGCCGCCTTCCGAGCGTCAGTTCCAAAGTGCTGGCGCACGAAAACGGGACCCCAACCCTCTAGACATCGTCTACAAGACTGAAGACCCATCAGTAGTCATTACTGCCGAGTTGGAGACGCTTCCATTGTTTGAAAATGTCGAGCCGACGCATCGAAAGGGTTTGGTGTCGGATCGGGAACGGTTTTCAAAGTCCAATTTCAACGTCGCCGCCCTCGCCGAAGCAATCCAACAACCTGTCGAGCTAGGCGGAATCCGAATGCAGACACGACGATGGCATTTCCGGATCCACTACTATTGTTTCATCGGGTCTGACATGACGACGTGGTTGCTCGACAACTTTGAAGATCTCGAGAGTCGGGAAGAAGCGGTCGAGCTTGGAAACTCTTTGATGGTTCTCGAGGAAGAAAAGTTCAGGGACAAGGAAAAGGATACTGCCAAGGACGCAAAGAAGGATCGTGATCGTGGAATCTTCGTTCACGTCGAAAGGAGGCACCCTTTCCGCGACGGTCAATTCTTCTACCAGATCGTCAGCGATTATGCGAAGCCTCACCCGGTTGGATGGTTCAATGCGCGAAGGAGAGATATCTCGGTGCCTTCGACACCATTATCGGAAAATCTTCCGAGAGACTCGCCTCGACCAAATGCGGCTGGGTTACAGAGGCCAACGTCTATTCACGAAGAGCACTCACCAATCTCTGGCAGCACAACACCCACCCTGGCAACGACCAGCGGGAAGAGGCCTAAAGTTGTCCTCAGCAGGATGATGAAGTACGACGTCGATCATCGCAAGAAGTCGTATCGCCCTGAGAGGATCAATTTGCACTACGACCGACTTCATAACCCTGACAATTGCTACCATATTCGCATTGACTGGATGAATGTAACAGCAAAACTGATTGAGGATGCTCTCAAGTCCTGGGCGGCGATAGCAGCGCAGCACGGCTTGCGCCTTGTTGAGGTGCCTATTGCAGAGGCGTGTCGTATCACGGAAACCAATCCTTTCCGAAGAGCCTATCGTATCAAGCTTGCACTGCCGCCCCCGACGCAACGTCCTGTAACGTACTACGACCCAAATTCTTTCGGGCCGCAGACACAGCCAGGAAAACTCTACTATCAGAAAGCACTCCTCAGGAAATTCGACTACGTTCTCGACGTTGAGGCCGCGTCCAACTTTCCCAGTAATGTTGACGTCAGCTACTCGTGGGGCAAGCCAGATTTCAAGTATTCCCAGTATATCCACCGTTCAGGCATGATACTGGCGGAGATCACAGATGAAGGGGACTTCCTACTTATAGCAAATAGGCTATATAGTAATCGAGCGGCCGTCTTCCAACCCGCCCAGGCACGTACCGATACGGCGCCCAACGAGCGCGTCTCCCGTCTCATGAATTCAAGCGCCTACACGAATTACGGCCTAGCTGAGCCCACGCCGATCTCATCACCGATGTTTAGGCCCGTGCTCTTTGCGACCGCGAACTCTCGAGCACCACCCGATCCACTGTCCGGCAGTGGAATAAAGCCCCTACCAGCAGTAACCGGGTTTACCCTCGGGGAGCCCGAATCGCTCAAAGACACGCTAGAGGTGTTCTGCAAGGACGCGAAGGCCCTCGAAGCATTCTACAAGGAGACCCTGGAGCACGGTATAACGGGCACGCCTATGGCTCGGGCAGCATCGATGGGCCCCGATGCGGTGCCTGACGCCAGCATACCGACTCTCGTACTCGGGAGCAACAACAGCAACAGCAACGCAGAGTCGGGTACTAGTCCTAGTCCCAGAGTGCCGACGCCCAATCTGGCGGGCTCGCTGCTCTTTAGACGGGGGAGTGTCCAGCATTAGGCAATTACAGCTCAAACACAGTCAGGATATGTGATATGAGGCTCGTAAGAAGTTGTATGATCTTACAAATTAACGATGGCGGTGTAGAGAGCATCTCCACGAGACGTCTGGAAGCTTTTGGTTGCCTCCGAGTGTTTTATCGGGTCACTTATGACTTTGAACTCAGAACTGTATATTTATCAGAAGGGGAGGGCAGGGCAGTGTCCGGCGTCTTGATAGCCAGCCTCCGCTTATATCGCGTGATGGATAATGTATGCAGATGCAGGGCGCGAGCAATCAGCCCTATAATATTATTACAGCAGTCAATACAACTGCGCATATCGATGAGAGATATTTTCCCCCACAGGGGGCTATTCATTCGTGCGATATAGGACTTACAAGGTTCCTCGGATCGATGTGTGTTCATTCGATGGCGGTGAGCCTGTAGACGTAGCGCTTGATAGGTCGGGACCCCGGACACGGGCGAGGCGCGGCCCTATGAGCATCTCTCGGGGCTGTGCGCCGCGCATGTCATTTATTCGCTGTAAGTTGGAAGGTTCCAACATTTTAAACATGCCGCAGTGCCACGTAGGTATAACCTGTACGCAGGAGGTCCCTATCGAGTATCCTTCCATGACTCAACACCACAGCTCGCAGGCTGCTATATTTGCACTTTTGAATAGGTGTGTTAGTTAGACATACATGAGTCCTTGGGGTCTCTTGACCGTTTGGCAACCTCGAGGCCGGGCGTAACGCCGGATGGGATGTTGGAGAAAAAGAATAGAAATCTGGGGTCAGCACAAGTTATTTATGTGATACTACCTTGTCTCCTATCTCCAATTGACGGGGCGCCCAACATCCGACCCGGATGCGATGCTCGACCGTGTAACACATATGGGTTACGACATATATATAGTTATCTATCGTATCTGATCTATCGATTTTTCCTCCGAGAATAGCATCTTCTTTTCATTTGGAACCGATGTTCTCGGGAGCGGATTTTAAATGGTCGCTACCTAACATATGAGGTATCGGTTTCTACAGAATATCCTATCTTACCCTGCCATCCTAAGCTGATGTGCCCCAGACATGCCTATAGAGTCTGGCCTATAGGCTATGTACCTTAGGTACCTATCAAACCAAGCCTCGCCAAAAGCAACCCAACAAACCTCCTTGTAGCAGATCCGTCTGGTCAAGCAATATGCCGAGCTGTGCGCGTGTGGGATGACGCTAATCAGGGGTATTACAACGTGTTCTCTCCCCTTGTAGTACGTGTGCATTTGCAGACTGGATGGAATCTTTTTGGAGCCCGATCTATGTATGTGGCCGGAGTTTTTATATATACCTTATTCCATAGCGTGGAGTAGGATTGCGACGCAGGAACAACGAACTGAGGTCTTCGCAATAGTATGTCGTACACCGTCCTACCCTATGAGGTATGTGGATATCTTAGGTAGGTAGATATTTAGCGGAAGCTTGACCAAACTTGGCAGCAAATTAGCAAATCCCCTTTTTCTGAAAGCAAATTCGGACCTCCTAATCGCCCCTTGGCCAAAGCTTGAATTTTAGGTCTGTGTGCTTTAAAAGAGTCGTAGCGTCATTGTGCATTCCCGGTACTTGTTTCGAGTGGATCACCTACCTCTTATCCCGCGTTAGATCAAGTTTTCGCCTTTTTGGTGATTCAGAAAGTGTTAAACACTGCCAATTGAAGGCGGACAACAAAACAAGCGACACGTAGGCAACTTGTTTCAACCGGGACGGCAAATTTCTAGAAATCATGGAATCATGGGATGACAGTCTTATATGTATGTTTTGCATCTTCCACTCTTTTTCTCTGCATGGTAGCTAGCGGTAATGAACGGCAGATAGTAGGGAGAAAAGGGGAGAAAGGGAAATAATGATTGGTATCAATCCCATGTACATACATAAAAAAAGCGTGTCTCCCGTCTCCATCTCCATCTCCAGCTCCAGTCATTTAGTACAGTAATAGCATGGTGTACTGCCCACCGGAGGGTATCTAACCGCTACTCATTGTCCAGCTCAGTCACCCAGTCAAGGTCGGGGCCATAAAAATTTGCACACTTTTGGTAGACGTCCCTAAGAAAAGTGTGCAAATTATTTTGGCCACGACCTTGCCAGTCATCCTGAGGCATTGCTTCAAGTCGTTTACCTACCTAAAATCACTTTGACGATTCCACATCATTTACTGAGAGGCTGCGCCCGCCTGGTCACAGCACAATAGCCTGAGTTTTAACGGGCCTACAGCTGGCAGTCAGCTGCAAAGTCAAGAATCAGCCGGGGGGGGAG